>CAUYRH010123034.1:0-28419 GCA_963574655.1 Perodicticus potto
CCCCCCCCCCCCCGCCCCCCCCCCCCCCCCCCCCCCCCCCCCCCCCCCCCCCCCCCCCCCCCCCCCCCCCCCCCCCCCCCGCCCCCCCCCCCCCCCCCCCCCCGCCCCGGTGTGGTTTGAAGTAGTCCCACCCAAACCTGCTTTGCTCCCTAGTCCACCTCATCTCAGTAAATGGCGATTCCATTCTTGCGGTTGACCTCTCTTCTCTCACCTCCCATATCCAATCTATCCACGCGTCACCTTGATTTAGTTTTCAAAATACCTCCAGAATTTTTCAAACTGAGAAAGATGATTGAAAAAAAAAAAAAAAACTTAAAAATACCCAACATACATATGCAGGATTCACTCACTTTTCATCTTCTGTTATTACCATCCTAGCCCAAACCTCCATCATATTTTAACTGTACTACTGCAGTTACAAACATTGCAGTTACACACTTCTAACTGTCTTTCTACTTTTGCCATTGTGCTACTGTATTCTGTTTTCTACATAGCAACCAGAGTTACCATTTTAAAATACACACCAGCCTGGCATGGTGGCTCACACCTGTAAGCCTAACACTTTGAGAGGTCGAGGCAGGTGACTCGCTTGAGCTCAGGAGTTCAAGATCAGCCTGGGCAAGAGCAAGACCCTGTCTCTACTAAAAATAGAAAAACTAGCTGGGTGAGGTGGCAGGTACCTGCAGTCCCAATTACTTGAGAGGCTGAGGCAAGAGTAAGATGCCTCAAGCCCAGGAGTTTGAGGTTGCTGTGAGCAATGACGTCATGGCACTCTACTCAGGGTGACGGAGTGAGACTCTGTCTCATAAAAATAAAATAAATAAGGCCAGGTACATTGGCTCATGCCTGTAATCCTAGCACTCTGGGAGACCAAGGCAGGTGGATTGCCTGAGCTCACAGGTTCGAAATCAGGCTGAGCAAGAGC
The DNA here is from genome assembly GCA_963574655.1 of Perodicticus potto. Classification (NCBI taxonomy): domain Eukaryota; kingdom Metazoa; phylum Chordata; class Mammalia; order Primates; family Lorisidae; genus Perodicticus; species Perodicticus potto. The sequence goes on from CAUYRH010123034.1 coordinate 926, forward strand.
GAGATGCCATCTCTAAAACTAGCTTGGTGTTGTGGCGAGTGCCTCTAGTCCCAGCTACTTGGAAGGCTGAGGCAAGAGAATCGCTTGAGCCCAAGAGTTTGAGGTTGCTGTGAGCTGGGATGCCACAGCACTTTACCAAGGGCAACAAAGTGACACTCTGTCTCAAAAAATAAATAAATAAATGAATAAAATAAAATAATAAAATTCACACCAGACCCTGTCTGATCAAAACCCTCCAGTGGGGCTCGGCTCCTGTAGCTCAGCGGCTAGGGTGCCGGCCATATACACTGGAGCTAGTGGGTTCGAATCCAGCCCAGGCCTGCCAAACAATGACAACTACAACCAAAAAATAAAAATAGCCAGGCATTGTGGCGGGCGCCTGTAGTCCCAGCTACTTGGGAGGCTGAGGCAAGAGAATCGCTTAAGCCTAAGAGTTTGAGGTTGCTGTGAGCTGTGATGCCATAGCACTCTACCGAGGGCGACAAAATGAGACTCTGTCTCAAAAACAAAAAACCAAAACCCTCCAGTGGAGTGAAATCCAAAGTTCTCCCGTGGCTTAAAAGGCCTGACGTGACCCAGCTCCCAGCTGCCTCTCTGAACACATCTCCTCCCCCACCCTATCCATCACTGTACTCTACCCACCTTGGGCTTCCTTCCTGCTAGTTCCTCATATAACCTAACCTTGCACCCACCTCACGGCCTTTACAGTTATGTCCAGAAGCCTTTCTCCAGATAGTCTCATGGCTGCCTTTCCCTCACTTCTTTCAAGTCTCTGCCTGAATTTCACCTCCTCCGAGAGGTCCTCCCTGACTATCCTGTCTAAAATAACACCCTGCAATCCCAATTCTAGGGATCCAAAGGAATTGAAATCAGTATGTTGAAGAGATGTCTGCTCTCCCATGTTCATTGCAACGGTATCCCCCATAGCCATGCTATGGAATCAACCTAAGTTGTCTATCAACAGATGAGTGGATAAAGAAAATGTAGTACCTATAAACAATGGAATACTATTCAGCCATCAAAGAGAAGGAAATCCTGTCATTTGTGACAACATGTATGAACCTGGATGGCATTTGTACTAAATGAAATTAGGCAGGCACAAAAAGACAGATCTCACTCACATTCAGAATCTTAAAAAGTCTAACTCATAGAAGTAAGGAGTGGAAAGGTGATTACCATTCTACCAGGCTGGAGTGAAGGAGGGAATGAGGAGATGCTGTTCAAAGGCTACAAAGTTTCAGTCGGACAGGAGGAATAAGTTTTTCGAGATCTATTGCACAGGATGGTGACCATAGTTAATAATAATGTATATTTAGAAATTGCTAAAATAACACCCCCACCATTCCCATCCTCACTCACCCTTTTGTGTAGTCCCTTCCCCTTCCCCATTTTTCCTCACAGTCCTTATTTGCTGCCTAAAAGATACTTGTTTATATAGTCTGTCTGCCCCAGCTAGAAAGGGCGCTCCATGAGGCAAATTCACTGCTCTATCCTTCATCACCTAGAACAGTGCCTGGCATGTTGTAGGCTCTCCCTAAATCTGTCATATGAATGAAGAAATGTCCCCAAAGACATGAGGGTGCCCCTCAGCTTGACTCCTGCATTTCCTGGCTACTAGGCTATACGGAACTGAGCAGGGGCTTGGAATACCAGGAGCTCCCGGGAAAGGCTTAGTTTTCAGTGATTGCTAATCATGCTTCCTGCTGAATTTACAGGCAACTTTTTTTGTTTGTTTGTTTGTTTTGTTTTTTGAGACAGAGCCTCAAGCTGTCACCCTGGGTAGAGTGCTGTGGCATCACAGCTCACAGCAACCTCCAAATCCTGGGCTCAAGCAATTCTCTTGCCTTGGCCTTCCAAGTAGCTGTGATTACAGGTGCCTGCCACAACACCCGGCTATTTTTTGGTTGCAGCCATCATTGTTATTTGGCAGGCCCCGGGCTGGATTTGAACCTGTCAGCTCAGGTGTATGTGGCTGATGCCTTAGCCACTTGAGCCAACTTTTTTGTTTTTGCTTTTATTTTATTGAGACAAAGTCTTGCTTTGTTGTCTGGGCTAGAGTGCAGTGGTGTCATGCTAGCTCACTGCAACCTCAAACTCCTGGACTCAAGTCATCCTCCTGCCTTAGCCTTCTGAGTAGCTGGGACTCTAGGTGCCCACCACCATGCTGGCCATTGTTTGTGTGTGTATGTGTGTGTGTGTGTATGTATTGGTATTGGTATATATTGAGTATTATCATTTTAATACATTTTTTCCTTCTTAAAAATGTACACATTGTTTGGCCCCCTCTATATATATGTATAATTTGGTTTTTGTAGAAACAGCATCTCACTCTTGCTCAGGCTGGTCTAAAACTCCTGGCCTCAAGCCATCCTCCAGCCTCTGACTCCCAAAATGCTAGGATTACAGGCACAAACCACTGCCCCTGGCCTATGGGCTACTTTTTAAGAATAAAGAACCTGGGTGGTGCCTGTGGCTCAGTGAGTAGGGCGCTGGCACCATATACTGAGGATGCCAGGTTCGAACCCGGCCCTGGCCAAACTGCAACAAAAAAAAAACTGGGTGTTTTGGCAGGTGCCTGTGGTCCCAGCTGTGCAGGAGTCTGAGGCAAGAGAATCACTTAAGCCCAAGAGCTGGAGGTTGCTGTGAGCTGTGATGCCACAGCATTCTACTGAGGGTGACAAAGTGAGACTCTGTGTCTAAAAAAAAAAGAAAAGAAAGAAAGAATAAAGAACCTGGCTGGGCACAGTGGCTCATGCCTGTAATCCTAGCCCTTAGGAGGCCGAGGCTGGTGGATTGCCTAAGCCCATGGGTTCGAGACCAGCCTGAGCCTGGGCAAGACCTCCTCTCTAAAAACAACCAGGGGTTGTGGCAGGTGCCTATAGTCCCAGCTACTTGGGAGGCCAAGGCAAGAGAATGACTTGAGCCCAAGAGTTTGAGGTTGCTGTGAACTGTGACTCCACAGCACTCAACCCAAGGCGACATAGTGAGACTCTGTCTCGAAACAAAATAAAGAAAGAAAGAACGTAGCTGATTATTTGGGCATTTCTTATAGCATTGGATAAACAAAGTGGTGCAGAGCCCAGAACCAGAAAGCCAGAAGACCTGGGTTAAAGCTCCCACATCTCTGTTTCCAAATAGCGTCGCAACTACAGATAAATCATGCTGGCGTGTTCAGTCTCCTTTCTCCCATGTCTAAAATAATATCTGTCACGTGCCTTCTTTATAGGAGCAGGGCATATCTGTGAGATAAGACCATTTCCGTAAATGCTTTGAGATGCTTATATTCAGATGTAATAAAAATTACCATTTAGATATATCTCACATGAAGAAAACCAAATATATAAAAATTCAATGTACGTCATTAGTAAAACATTTTCGCTAACTCTCCTAGGCATAGAGCATTAATATTGGGATTCAATTTACTTCAATTCAATTCATGCCCAACTTTTCTCGAACACAGCACTCAAATAGCGAAGCACTTAGCACATGGCCTTGCACCCAGTAGGTAATCAATTCTTATTGACTCCTTAATCAGTAAGGCAAAGTGGACCTGTACTGGGACATCTTAACTCTGACGTGACAATGATCAGGTTTTCCCCAGGAACTGGGAACTCACCAGCTCTCTGTTCTTTTTTCAGTCCCCCAAATCTGCCTTCATCAGTGCTGCGAAGAAGGCCAAGCTGAGGTCCAATCCTGTGAAGGTTCGATTTTCTGAGCAGGTGGCAGTTGAAGAAACAAATGCAGTAAGTGCAGCTTTGGCTCTCTCCCCTCTGCCCCCGGCCAAAGTCGTCCTGGCTGTCAGGTTTCCCTCTGGGGCTACGGTGCAGGGAGGGTCCTGGTGCTGTGGGTGGAGCGGGTAGTGAGTGAGGAGGAGTATGTGATATCCAGAATGGCTCTGGGCATCAAGAGGAGAAGGAATACTATTGATTCCATCAAGATCCTCCTGTTGCTTAGAGAAATTTCCATCCTTAATACAGTAGCTTACACCCCGAACAAATGCTCCATGACCATCTTTTGGCTACTGGATAGAAGCAGAAAGGAAATAATAGTTTTCTGGAGATCTGGGGATAAGTGGCTGCTGAAATTGACCTCTTTTCACATTAAGTGGTCCTGCAACCCCACATCTTGACTGGAGAAGACTGCCGTGATGGGTGAATCTGCCTAGAGCAAATGATACAGACTCTCATTAAAGCACCACGTTTTTATTAGGTATCTACTGTGTTCCTAGTGCAAAGAGGGGAAGCAAAGTAAATATATGTTTCATGTCACTGGCTATCTCTCAGTGATGTTACAGGGTACAAGTGGTTCAGATTGAGACAATATAAAATCTGCTACCGGGTGGTATGGTATAGAGGAGCAGGCAATGTTCGACAGCCCACGCCACGCAGCTAGCAACATAGCAGGGAGAGGAGGCCTGGCCAGTTGCAGTCTTTCCCACTTCTTTGTGGGTTTACATGCAGTGAGTTGTCTTCTCCACATGTGCAAATAAGAAGTGGGTGGAGAGGAGAAGGATCTGTGCTGAGCAGTCAAGGGTTTGAGCCCAGAGTACCCTAGGAATCTTGAGAAGTTGGTGATATCCCAGTGGGGGTGGAGGAGATAGCTGGAACTAACAGGCACTTGTGTGCTTTTGCAGGCTGTGGCAGGCAGGGCCATGGGGGGGGGGCTTGGCATTTACATACTGAGGCACAGCTGCATTTGTTGAGAGAAGATAGCAGGCCCAGATTGAGTGGGGAAATCAGCAAGAGGCCAGGCACTTCTCTAGTTCTTTGAGTCAGAGTCATTCAGAAGGGCTTGAGGACACAGGTGTGTCTTCCATCTCCATTTCCCTGAATCTCATCCCCAAACTGAGCCCATGCCCTCCTTCTCCTTTGTACGGAAGGCTGGGAAGGGGGCTACAGGACCCCACTGTACACGCTGTCTGGATTGTTGGTGGCTGGGACCCATGTCAACCCTAGCAGAAAAGGTTGAAGAGAAGCAAGGGGTGGTGAGCAAAGAGGAAAGCGAAAGGTATGAAGTCCAAGTCATTAAGGGGAAATTTGTGTCCTGAGCCCTTGATAACCCAGAGGACATATGAATTGATTTGGGAAGTACGGACAGGTGCATCCGATCTCATCCCAACATTGCAGAGTAATCAACCAAGGCCAAGCCACTCAGTGAAGAACTCCTTCCCCTCCCGTCTTTTCATCTTCCTTCCACTGTCTCTTCTCCAATTTCTCCTTCCTCCACCATAGCTCCCCTCTCCAAACACCACAGCTAGGCCACAGGCAGAATCAAACCCCCGCTGCAATCTATCAGAACACAAATGCCCCAGAGTAGGGAGGACCCACCCTGAGTTGCTTCTCTTCTTCTTGAACAAGCCATCAGGTGTGGTGCAGGGCTCTTGTCTGGGAGAAAGACAGACATCAGTCCTCCAACTCTCTCTCTGCTCAGGAAATTACCTGATGTTACAACAGCACCATTGCCGCCAGTGTGGACCATAGCAACCTCATCACTGGTTGGGACCTGGGGGTCTTCAGGCCCAGGTGACTCTGGACTGTCCTATCATCCCCTTTCCCTTCATGTTCCAAGGCTTTATTAAGCAGCCAGAGCAAAAATAAATCCTGTGGGCGTTCCTTGCCAACTCTATTTTTAAGCAAAATCAATTAAGTAATTATCTGAGTCCAACCCAGTGTGCTAAATAAATCCTGCCACCGCTGCGCGTCATCAGCTGGGGATCCAGGGGCTTTGGGCTGGGCAGGAGTAAGGCATCTCGGGAGCAGGGAGAGGACCAGGGAGTCACACTTTTCCAGCATTTTATCCCATCAGTTCCCACTTGACCCCAGCCAAGCCTGACTCCTGATTCCTCACCGCCAGCAACCTAAACCCACCCAGGAGACTTGCTTGTTCCTAATTGCTTTGTGCATGATCCGTGACAGTCCCTAATCTGGACTGTGCTTTTTTGGCTTCTTTAAGAATCTATGCCGACAGGCTTGGTGCACCTAGCACGGTGGTTATGGCGCTAGTCACATACACTGAGGCTAGTGGGTTTGAACCTAGCCAGGGCCAGCTAAAACAACGACAACTGCAATAAAAAAAATAGCTGGGCGTTGTGGCAGACGCCTGTAGTCCCAGCTACTTGGGAGGCTGAGGCAAGAGAATCACTTAAGCCCAAGAGTTTGAGGTTGCTGTGAGCTGTGATGCAACAGCACTCTACAGAGGGCAAATACTTAGACTCTGTCTCAAAAAAAAAAAAAATCTACGCCCACCATCTCCTTCAAAATCAAAATCGAATTTTCCTTGTCTACGAAACTTTAGCTGTTTGGTTTTGTTTTCTAACGTGTGTTTATGCCAGGTCACTCTGACATGAGTGGAAGACTGGGCTCAAGTTCTCTAGTTTTTCTGTAGTCCTCCTGGGGACTCAGCATAGTGCTAGGCATACCATAGTGGCTCAGTGAATACCCGCTGGATTAAGAATTCTGGCCATCTATGTAGCTTTTTCGTTCTGAGGAACCGATGGTGTTGCCCTCAGGAAATGTAATCATTCAAGTAAGCTCATATTAGGCACCTGCTGCTCATTCATCAGCAGCCATTTATTGAGCACCAGCTGTGTGTCAGGAGCTTGGTTTAGTATGGGAACCACAAAGATGAATAGGACATGGCTGTTGCACTCTGAATTCACCATTTGATTGTGAAAGACAAATGTTCTTTAAAAATATAATAAGAACACTGAGAGGTTTATACAGATTGCTATAGGAATGCATGAGTGGACCAGGTCCAATGTCTGACTATTGAGCTGGATTTTGAAGGATGAATAGGAGTTTACCAAGGAGGGAAAGAAAAAAGGCAGAGGAAACGGCCTTTATTTAATGAATTTTTATTGAGAACTTAACATTCACCACTCTATAAACCAACAAACCTCTAAGCCAGGAAAAGTTTTGCTAAGAAGTTGTCAGGTGGCTCAGCATCTGTGGTTCAAGCGGCTAAGGCACCAGCCACGTACAGCTGAGCTGGCGGGTTCGAATCCAGCCCAGACCCGTCAAACAACAATGACAGCTGCAACCAAAAAATAGCCTGGCGTCATGGTGGGCGCCTGTAGTCCCAGCTACTTGGGAGGCTGAGGCAGGAGACTCGCTTGAGCCCAGGAGTTGGAGGTTGCTGTGAGCTGTGGTGCCACAGCACTCTACCCAGGGTGACAGCTTGAGGCTCTGTCTCAAAAAAAAAGATGCCTTGCCAGTGATTCTCAGTCAGGGTAGGTATTGTTCACTCCCAGAGACCTTTTGGAAATGTCTGAGAGTGTTTTGGGTCATCCCAAAGACTTGGTGTGCTACTGGCATTTCGTGTCTCAGAATCAGAGACACTAAGTGCTCTGCAGGCAGTGGGATGGTCCTGAATGATGAAGACTTGTCAAAGGTGTGGAGGCATGGGAACTGGGAATGGAAGGCAGGACGTAACTCTGGGGAGGTAGACAGCGGCCAGGTCACAAAGGCCTAGGTTGCCATAAGAGAGGGGAAATGCCAAAGCAAAAGCATCAATGGGGAAGTGATCTCGGTTTGTGAAGGGCCTGGTGGAAAGGGATCAGGAAGTCAAATCAGTGAGTAAGGTGTGTTCCGAAGGAGGCCCTTCATCAGCCCTTTTGGGAGTATGTGATAGTTTCCGTGGGCCAAGCACTGCTCTATGGGCCAAGCTGTGGAGATCTGAACCACAAAGAGGGCAGGCACCATGATGTTAAATGAAGGGTGAACTTTTTTTTTTTGAGACAATCTTACTCATTTACCCTGGGGCTGAGTGCCATGGTGTCATAGCTCACAGCAACCTCAAACTCTTGGGCTAAAGCGATCTTGCCTCAGCCTCCCAAATAGCTGGGATTACAGGCATCTGTCATGACTCCTAGCTAGTTTTTCTTTTGTTAGTAGAGAAGGGATCTCACTCTGGTTCAGGCTGGTCTCAAACTCCACCCACCTCGGCCTCCCAGAGTGCTGGGATTACAGGCATGAGCCACCATGCCTAGCCGAAGGGTGAACTTTTGACATGGCCCAGTGCCTTCTTGGCGAATTTGGCTCTAGTTCCCACATAGCATTATTATTGATCCACTCTTTGCAATGTCTCTCTGTCCTCCTGCACCTTTGGCTCCCTGTCCCTTTCACCTTTCCTCTGTTCCTTTCCAGGCCTTCATCTTGCCTCCCTCCTCCTTCTAAATGAGTCTCTCTCCCTGTTCTTTTCTGCTTCTTCACAGAAAATGATGAAGAAGGAAGCTCTCCTCCTCATCCCCAACGTCCTGAAGGTTTTCTTAGAAAATGGGCAGATTAAGTCATTCACATTTGATGGCCGGACCACTGTAAAGGTACTTACGGAGTCTCCTTTCCCAGACCAGCATTGACCTCTCCAGAATACACCCCGCTGTTGTCCTGTACTCTTCTGAGTCTATTTGCTGCCCAAGCAAGATGATCTTTAGCTCCCAATGCTTGTGAAAACAAGGCTGAAAAAATGCAGTCCACAGATGATGATGGAGGTGGACATTTGCATGCCCAACTGTGTGCTAGTCGTTGTTAACGCTGCATGTGTATGCATGTGGGTGCTTGGGCACACATTTACTGGTGAACTGCTTTGTGTTCATGTTGCACAGGGTCCTTCAGGAACTTAGGAACTGAGGAACGTAAATATCATTAAACCATGGATAATAAGCATCAGTGATTTATATCGATACAGGAACACCTACGCAAGTTTACGCACAGAAATAAACAAACACAATCTCTGGGGAGATTAGCTTAACCATGTCTTGCTTTTTAAATAACAAGCAGATCTTAAGCACTGAACCAAGATTTGAAAAGTCCAGCCATAGCCCCTTTGGCTATTCTTTTCACAGGAAGAGCAATTACTGAGCTGTGATTCTTAACAGCTCAGCCAGGCGTCTGAAATTCGTAGTGATTCTCTTAGTCCTGAGGAGCAGAGGCGATGATACAATTAACCCCCAGATTCACTCAGCTCTGGGACGGAAATATCCATTCCTTCTTCTTCTGGACTCTCTCCAGAAAGAGAATGCCATCTCCAGAATAAATGTTTTAATGTAATCAGTGCTGCCCAAACTGCTGGCAGCTGCAGTGCCTACCCGGCAAAACCTACCTTGGCACACAGATGTCCTGTAGTTCCCACACTGAGACCGAGACAACCTTATAAATAAAGAAACCCCTGGAAAACTTTTGCTAAGAGGAGTTCTCAGGTGCTCAGAATGGGTTTTGCCAGTAGTTTTCAACCAGGGTCAAAACGGCCCAGCCTGGAAATGGCAAAGGGTATTTTGGGTCTTCACAAAGATTTGGTGTCTCAGGGTCAGTGATGCTAAGTATTCTGCAGGGAGTGGAACTGTCCCTGAATGGTGAAGAATTGTTCTGCCCAGTCTCAGTGCCTGTAGCTCAGCAGCTAGGGCCCTAGCCACATACACTGGAGATGACAGGTTCGAATCCAGCCCAGGCCCCAAGACAACTACAACCAAAAAATAGCCAGGCATTGTGGTGGGTTCCTGTAGTCCCAGCTACTTGGAAGGCGGAGGCGGGAGAATCTCTTGAGCCCAGGAGTTGGAGGTTGCTGTGAGCTGTAATGCCATGGCACTCTACCCAGGGTAACCGCTTGAGACTCTGTCTCAAAAAAAAAAAAAAAAAAGAAAAGAAAAGAAAAGAATTGTCCTGCCCAAAGTGATAATAGCACCCTCGTATCAATACACTGTGACTAAACCATGTTGATTGAACTCAGAATTTCTTTAGAGCGGCGCCTATGGCTCAGTGGTAGGGCATCGGCCCCGTACACCAAGGGTGACAGGTTCAAACCCAGCCCCAGCCACTGACTTCAGGAAGGGTGTGCTGGCTATTTATTGGGACTTTGACTGGCTGCCAAGCCACTTGTCCCAGAGAGGTACCTGGGTGAATTGACAGCCTGGCACAGGGGCTGTTACACTTGTAACACCAGTTGGCAATCACTGGCTTGGCTGTCCACAATCCTAGTACAGCCGAACTGCAAAGAAAACCTCATCTGTCCCTGACAGAGCTCCAGCAACACTGGCGCCTCTGTGACTACTTGGATAACACAAAGAGATGCTCTCAAGTACTCACGAATTTCTAGCCTTACATTTGAATGGCTGAACATCTTTCAGTGTTCATTGAGGGACTTGTTTGGCAATCCTGATTGTAAGGGAGCTTCACATTCCCAAGCCTGCTTCTTTCCAGCCTTTGGGGGCTGAGAGATGCCAACTCCATGAACACACACACTGGAGCCCAGGATATAAGCCAAAGTCACAGCAAATCAGTGGCAGAAGTCTTAAAACTGACATTTGGGCAGCTCCCACCAATATATTTCCAGACACCCTAATATCATTAATAAAAGTAGGGCAGCAGGGCAGACAGAGCCCAGAAGTAGTCAGATGTGTGACTGTGCACAAGACAACATGACATAGTTCCTTTGCATGGCTACATTTTTCAAGTTGCTAAATTGATCGTCTGTAAAAGCCAGATAGGGTCAAAAGTGAACAGTTTGCCAGTAACTCAAGTTATTTGATTTAGATTATGAATCTGGAAATAACACCCTTTTTATTTTATTTTCTATTTTATTTTATTTTATTGTTGAGTCAGAGTCTCAAGCTGTCTCCCTGGGCAGAGTGCCGTGGCATCATAGCTCATAGCAACCTCTAACTCTTGGGCTCAAGCGATCCTCCTGCCTCAGTTTTTCTATTTTTAGTAGAGACGGGTCTCACTTTTTGCTCAGGCTGGTCTCGAACTCATGAGCTCAAGCAATCCACCTGCCTCGGCCTCGCAGAAGTGCTAGGATTACAGGCATGAGCCACTGCGCCTGGCCAATAGCACCCTTTTTAATCATATAAATGTAACTTTTGTTTTGGATAATTCCTAAGTAAAGAGTTGACAGATAAACCTGAATGGATGTTGTGATTTACAAGAAAAGGGAAGGGCTGGCTCGGCACCTGTGGCTCAAGCGGCTAAGGCACCAGCCACGTACACCTGAGCTGGCAGGTTCGAATCCAGTCCGGGCCCACCAAACAACAATGACGGCTGCAACCAAAAAATGGCCGGGTGTTGTGGCGGGCCCCTGTAATCCCAGCTACTTGGGAGGCAGAGGCAGGACAATCGCTTGAGCCCAGGAGTTGGAGGTTGCTGTGAGCTGTGATGCCAAGGCACTCTCCCCAGGGTGACAGCTTGAGGCTCTATCTCAAAAAAAAAAAAAAAAAAAGAAAGGAAAAGGGAAGAGCTAACACAGTGCCTGGCACTTGGTAAGCATTCTGGAAATAATTTGTGGAATGCAAGGCAGAGAGGGAGGGAGGGAGGGAGAGACAGGAGTCACTTTGCTCATCCTGAAGCACAATGTCGGGGCTGCCATAAAGGCCGATATCTCAAGCCTTCTCTCCAGGATTATCTTTCTTGGTGTTTGATTCTCCCTCCCATGCTTGGTGCTTAGAATAGCTTAGAGCCAGAACAGATCTTCCTCTCAAGGCTTTTTGTCTTCCACAGGATGTGATGGTGACATTACAGGACCGTCTTTCCCTGAGGTATATTGAGCATTTTGCTCTTGTCCTTGAGTATGCTGGGCCAGAACAGAATCAGAAGTTTCTGCTTCTCCAGGACAAGCAGCCCCTGGCTTATGTAAGTAACTCCTTTTTCCTGGCTTGATAGCTTTACACGTGGCCTCTAGTCTAACATGATGATAGACTCAGATACCTCCCAGAAGTTGTGGTTCTCACCCAAAGCCAATACTCCCCATCTCCAAAGGGCTTTTGACAATGCCCTTTGTGACCTGAGAAAGGCATGATGATTTATTAGTCTCAGTGTCTAGTGGGAAGAGTGTGGGCTAATAAGTCACATGGCACCCGCAATGCTGAGTTATAGAGCAGTGGCAAGTCTTCTGTGTTCTGCTAGATTTTTCTGCTTCTAGGGAGAAAACTTGGTTCTTTCTTGTTTTTGTTTTGTTTTTTGTTTTCTGTTTAGAGACAGACTCTCACTCTCTTGCCCTGGGTAGAGTGCTGTGGCCTCATAGCTCACAGCAACCTCAAATGCTTGGGCTCAAGAGATCCTCTTGCCTCAGCCTCCTGAGTAGTTGCGACTACAGGCACCCCCCATGACACTCAGCTAAGCTGTTTTTCCATGTTTAGTAGAGATGGGGTCTCACATTTTCTCAGGCTGGTCTTGAACTCCTGAGCTCAAGCAATCCATCCACCTCGACCTCCAGTGTGGTGGGATTACATGCCTGAGCCGCCTTGCCAGGCCTAAAACTTGGCTCTTCGGATTAAGGCTGCAAAACAGAAGGGTCAAGGGAATATAATCTAGTGAGGTTAGGAAAAGTGAGAATTGGGAATTGACTGAGATAGGGCCAAGAATAGGCAGCATGCTGCCCACATCACCTTCCAAGGTGGAGTGGGAAAAACTTTTCTGGTCTTCCCATCCCTCCCCATATGGAAAAAGGCTGGGGGAATCCAGGATTGCTACACAGAATTTCACCAATGGTGAAGCACCAAGAAGTCTCAGAGGGGCAGCCAGTCAGTATTCTCAGGTAGGGTGAAACAGAGGTGAAGAGGAACAGTTGGGAAGAAATACCTTTTCAAAGCCTACATGGAAACCATGTAAAAACCAATAGCAGATGCAAAAGAAAAAAAAAAGATGGAAAGATTTTTGGAAAAAACAGTTCTTCAAGTTTAGTTCTCAGGCGAATGCAATCGAAAAACTCACAGGTGGGAAGGAAGGGTTGTAGGTGCCCTGCTTGGAGGGAGGCCTAAGTGCCTCCCTAGCGCCTATGCAGCCCTTTGAATATAATTGATCTGTTGTTCCAAATGGGATTTTAAACTTTTTATGATGAAAAATTTCAAAAATACACAAAAGTAGAAGGAATATAGTATAATGGACCCTATTACCCATCCCCAGCATTGACAATTCCAATATATTGCCAACTTGTTTTATCTATTCATTGACATGGGATTTAAAATCTTTGATTTGGCTTCTAATCAGCAACTTACTCTGCTCGAGGCTAAGCTCCTGTCAAGGTGAAGGCATGAGCCCCACAGCCAGAAAAGAGTCTGAGAAGTTCCCAGGAGCCCTCTTTTCCTACCTAGTGTCTTGGACCTTAGATGCAATTATTGATAAAGGTCATGTCTTAGATAAGTGATTTTAAAATTCCTGTGACTTGGGGTCAGATATGCAGAAAAGACCTGGTCCCTCATCACTTCCCTGTAAGGGGAATCGGAATTCGCCAGGTGGGAGACGGAATGGGAAAGAACAGCCTGGCTCTATCCTGGGATCCACCTTAAGGAGTCACTGAGCTGACTGCCCATCATCCTGGCCATTAATTCCACATCTCTCTTCTTCTCACCTCTCATCCTGGGCCTTAGGTGGTGCAGCGGACACACTATCATGGAATGAAATGCCTCTTCCGAATAAGCTTCTTTCCCAAAGACCCTGTGGAGCTCCTGCGTCGGGATCCTGCTGCTTTTGAGTACCTATACATCCAGGTAGAGTCTGGCTTGGGGACATACAGACAGACAGACCAATGGACAGACAAGCAGGCAGGCTGTTCTACCATCCCACTGCAGTCACTATGTAAGTTTTTCCAACCTCCAGGTATCTCTGAAAGGCCTTTCCATTTCTGCTGCTATTGTAGGCCATGGCCAAGTTGGTTAACATGGTAACCTGAGCTAGCTTTGGCTCAAAGTCTGTTCGTCTACTCAGATCTCATCAGTTTTGAGAAATAAGGAACCACAGTAACTCTGGTATCTTCACAGGACCCCAAGGCTTAACAAGCCTATGTGAGTTTCAAGCTGTCTCAATCCCTAACACCTACCTCTAGTATGGGAATGATTCCCATGTTTATACAGAAACGTTTATTGAACACGTACTCTGGGCTGGGACTTATGCTTGGTACTGGCAATCAGGGGTGAACAAAGAACTGTGTTGGCTCACTAGAGTACATGTGTGCACAAATACATGTGACAGCAGCATGGTGCATTGTTAATGAGGAAACATTTATCCAACTCTTCATGGGGGAGAGCAGTGAAAGCTTCACAGAGGAAGTGTTACATGCATGCTCTCAGCCTTGAAGGATGAATGGAGGTTTTCTGTGTAGAGTGGTGGAGTATAGGGGACATATTCTAAACATAAGGTCTTGTGTTACAAAAGCCATGGTAGCATGAAATAGCATGGCATGATGAGAGCCCTGTAGTGATTTTTATTATAGTAGGAATAGAGGATCTGAGGGAAGGAGAAGAAGGAAATTCAATTGGAGAGATAGGAAGCAGGTGGTGAAGGGCTTAGCAGGCCGTGACAAGCATAGGCTTTATGACTGAGGCCAGGCAATGGTTTTCAAAGTGTGGTCCCCAGACCAGCAGCATAAGCATGAACTAGAACCTTGTTAGAAATGCTAATTCTTAGGCTCCAGCCCAGTCCTGCTGAATCAGAAACTGTGGAGCCCAGCACCCTGTGTTTCAGCAAGCCCTTTAGGGGACTCTAATGCCCAAAGATTTTGAGAACCACTGCTTTTTTACTTTTCTTTTTCTTTCTTTTTTTTTTTTTTTTTGAAACAGAGTCTTTACTTTGTCACCCTCGGTAGAGTGCTGTGGCATCACAGCTCACAGCAACCTCAAATTCTTGGGCTTAAGTGATCCTCTTGCCTCAGCCTCCCAAGTAGCTGGAACTACAGGCTCCTGCCACAACACACGGCTATTTTTTCTTTTTTTTGGGGTGCAGGTGTCATTGTTGTTTGGCAGGCCGGGGCTGGATTTGAACCTGCCAGCTCTGGTATATGTGGCTGGTGCCGTTAGCTGCTGAGCTACAAGTGCTGAGCCAAGAACCACTGATTTATTTATTTATTTATTTATTTATTTAATTTATTTATTTATTTATTTATTTATGTATTTATTGAGACAGAGTCTCACTCTTTTGTCCTGGAAAGGGCCATGGCATCAGCCTAGCTCACAGCAACCTCAGACTCACTCTTAGGCTCAAGTAATCCTCTTGCGTCAGCCTCCCAAGTAGCTGGAACTACAGGTGTCCACCACAGCATCTCACTAGTTTTTCTATTTTTAGTACAGTTGGGGTCTCCCTCTTGCTTAGGCTGGTGTCCAACTCCTGAGCTCAAGCAGTCCACCCACCTTGGCCTCCCAAGTGCTAGGATTATAAGCATGACCCACCAAGCACCGGCTGAACCACTACTTTAGGGCAATGATTATTAATCCTAGCTGTACATTAAAATCATCTAGGAAGGCTCGGCACCTGTAGTACAGTGGTTATGGCTCCAGCCACATACACGGAAGTGGGCAGATTTGAACCCAGCCTTGGCCGGCTAAAACAATGACAACTGTAACAAAAAATAGCTGGGCGTTGTGGTGGGCGTCTGTAGTCCCAGCTACTTGGGAGGCTGAGGCAAGAGAATCGATTAAGCCCAAGAGTTTGAGGTTGCTGTGAGCTGTAACGCCATGGCACTCTACCGAGGGCGACATACTGGGACTCTGTCTCAACAACAACAACAAAAATCACCTAGGAAGCTTCAGAAAAAAGTTCTCTGCCCCATCCAAAACCAATTACATCAAAATCTATGGGAGTGGGGTATTGAACACTGGTATTTTTTTAATTCCTCAAGTGATTCAAATGTGCTGCCAAGGTAAAGAAATTCTGCTGGAAGATAGAACAGAAATGATGAAAGCACAATCACCTGGTCAGATGAACAATTTCAAAAGAGCACTCGAGCTGAGGAAGAACACTAGCTGGCCAGAACCAGGATCATGATGCAGGGGTGGGGTGGGTTTCAAGAGAAATTTATTTTATTTATTTATTTATTTATTTTATTATTTTTTTTATTTTTTTAGAGACAGAGTCTCATTTTATCACCCTCGGTAGAGTGCTGTGGCATCACAGCTCACAGCAACCTCCAACTCCTGGGCTTAGGCAATTCTCTTGCCTCAGCCTCCCGAGTAGCTGGGACTACAGGCACCCGCCACAATGCCTGGCTTTTTTTTTTTTTTTTGCCGTTTGGCCAGGGCCAGGTTTGAACCTGCCACCCTTGGTATATGGGGCTGGTGCCCTACCCACTGAGCCACAGGCACCACCCCATGCCTATTTTCTTAAGTATTCTTGTTAGAAAAGAATTCCTGAATTTCTTTAAATGCATTCTCTGCATATATTGAGAGGATCATATGGTCTTTGTTTTTGCTTCTATTGATATGGTGAATTGTATTTGTGGATTTGCATATGTTAAACAACCTTGCATCCCTGAGATAAAGCCTACTTGATCATCTTATGTATTTTTTTAAATGTGTAATTGGCTAAGATTTTATTGAATATTTTTGCAAAGACATTCATCAGTGAAATTGGTCTGTAGTTCTCCTTTTTTGTTGCATCTTTCCCTGGTTTTGGTGTCATGGTGATGTTTGCTTCATAGAATGTTTTGGGGAAGGTTCCATTCTTCTCAATGTTTTGAAATGGATTCTGCAGTATAGGGACAAGCTCTTCTTTGAAGGTTTGATAGAATTCAGGTGTGAAGCCGGCTGGTCTGGGGCTTTTTTTCTTGTTTTGGGGAGCTTTATTATGGTTTTGTTAATGCCATTGCTTGCTATTGGTCTGTTTA
This sequence comes from Perodicticus potto, assembly GCA_963574655.1. Classification (NCBI taxonomy): domain Eukaryota; kingdom Metazoa; phylum Chordata; class Mammalia; order Primates; family Lorisidae; genus Perodicticus; species Perodicticus potto. The sequence continues at coordinate 17,507 of CAUYRH010123034.1, forward strand.
AAAGAACTATTTCTTCCTAGTTAAGTCTAGAGAGCATGTGTGATTCCAAGTATTGATCCATTTCTTCCACATTGTCAAATTTATGGGCATAGAGGGTTCTGTCGTAATCAGACACGATTGTTTGTATGTCTGTGGTATATATTGTTATTTCCCCTTTTCCTTTTCTGATTGAGGTTATTTGAGCTCTTATTTTTCTGTTTCTAGTTAGTCTGACCAAATTTTATGAATTTTGCTTATCTTTTCAAAGAACCTTTGTTTTGTTAATTTTCTGAATGATTCTTTTATTTTCAATTTCATTTATTTCTGATTTAATTTTGGTTATTTCTTTTCTTCTGCTAGGTTTGGGACTGGATTAATATTCCTTTTCCATTTCCTTGATAGTATTCATTAGTTGGTTGTTGTGCACACTTTCTGTTTTTTGGATTTGGGCATCTACTGTGACAAATTTCCATCTTAGGACTGATTTTGCAGTTTACCGCAGTTTTGGTAGCTTGTGGCTTCATTATTGTCATGTTTGAGAAATTTAATAAAATTTCCTTCTTTATCTCCTCGTTGATGCAAATGTCATTCAGCATAAGGTCCTTTAGTTTCCATGACTTTGTACGGGGATGAAAATTTTTGTTGTAGTTGAGTTCTACCTTTATTGCCTTGTGGTCTGAAGATACAAGGTATAATTTAAATTTCAATACTTTTAATTTTGTTGAGGTTTTATTTTTGTCCTAGGGTATGATCTGTTATGGAGTATGATTGAGAGCTGATGAAAAGAATGTATATTCATTATCTTTGGGATGGTGTGTTTTGTGTCTGTCTATTAAGCCCAATTGTTCTAAGGTCTCATTTAAATCCCTTGTTTCTTTGTTTTGTTTCTGTTTAGAAGATCTGTCTAGTTCTGTCAGAGGGATATTAAAATCCCTACATATTATAGTGTTGTAGGATATCATATTATTTAGACCAATAAGGATTCATTTTATAAGTCTGAGAGCATTTAATTTGGGTACATATATATTTAAAATTGAAATGTCCTCTTGTTGTATTATTCCCTTGACCAATGTAGAGTTACCATCTTTGTCTTTCTTTACTTCTGTTGCTTTAAATCCACTTAGTTTTATCCCTTGTACCATTGTGGAAGCGAGGTTTTGTCCTTTAGTTTGTTGGTGTCTGCTTTATTAGTGGTCCATTTTGATCATCAGTGTGAAGAGTGGGTCTGAGTACTTCCTGCAGAGTGGGTCTTGATGTAGTGCATTTCCTCAATGTTTGCATGTCCATAAAAGATATGATTTTCCATTGAATATGAAACATAGTTTAGCAGGATACAGAATCCTAGGCTGAAAATTGTTATGTTTAAGAAGCTTGAAGGTAGATGACCACCTTCTTCTGGCTTGAAAAGTTTCAGCTGAAAAGTCCACTATCACCCAGATAGAACTGCCCCTGTAGGTCAACTGCTTACATCCGGAAACTTGCAGAATTCAATATCCATCTAAAAGGAGAGTGTAAGAATCTTTGGTAATACTTGGAAATTTTCAGTTGTGATATCCTCCAGTAGGGCTTCCATACCTTTGGATCAATCTTCTCCTTTGGGGATACTTATAATTCATACATTGAAAGCTTCGTGAAGTCCCATAATTCTCTAAGAGATTACTCTGCTTCTTCTCTCATCTTTTCTCTCTTTAAATGCCTGAGTTAGCTCAAGAGCCTTATCCTCTAGTTCTTTCTTCTCCATGGTCTGATCTGTTACTGGTACATTCTGGTAGATCTTTAAGTTCCCTAAATGACTCCTTCAATTCCTTAAGCTCTAATGTATGCTTTCTAATTTTATCATGTCTTTCATTCATTTCATTTTGTGGATCAATTTTCAGATTATCTTTTTTATTTTCCTTTCAATTTTCTTCATCATTTTTGCCATCTATGTTCTAAATTCCCTTTCTTCCATTTCCATAATTTCATTATAGGTGGAATCCTCTGTGGTAGCTGCCTCATGATCCCTGGAGGTGGGGGGTTGATCTATTCTGGTTTTTCACATTGCCCAAATTTTTTTGTGTGTGTGGTTCCTCCCCATGTGTGTTTTCTTCTTGTTCACTTCCTTCCCCTGTTTCTCCTGTCTCTTCCTCCTCCTTAATTTTCTTTGTCTCTGTGCTTGGGTGTTGAACTGGCCCAGGTACCCACCTTCTATATTTGTCTTCCACTGTCCCTGACCTCTCCTCGAGCCCTGGAGTCCCCCACTATCTCCCTGTGTTCTTGGAACAATGTTTCTGGGTGGGACAATCTAGCAAGAAGTGACTGGCTTCCATTCACCCAGACCTCACTGAGAGCACCTGATGAGAAGGTATCTCTAGTCCACCATCTTGGACCTGCTCTCTCCTAGTTGATGTTTTTTTCATTCACCATGTGATTTTTCTGGTTCTTATTATGATGAATAATTAATTTTATTGTATTCTGGACATTTTAAATATTATTTTAGGAGACTCTTGATGCTACATAAATTCTCTAACACTTTTTTAGGTATAGCATGTCCGTTCTTGCCTTACTTTTGTGGGCTGTGATTCCACTGACAATTTATTTTTCTGAACCCTTTGCACTACTGCTTTTCTGCTCTGCTTCATGCTCTGGCTCTACTTGAGCTCCTGTTTGATTCCTGCTGGCGCTATCTGTAGGACAGAAGATACTTCCATGGGCCACCCAGTGTTACTAAGTAGAAGGTAAGGAATGCTAGTCCTACAAGACACAGAGCATTTTCTCTTTACTACTGTCCAGCTACCCACAGCTGGTGTTATTTCTGCTCCATTTCTATTGGTGTGTGCACAGGAAGAAATTACCATATTGGGCTCTCTTCTGCTGCTGGGTGGAAGAACAGCATATACAGATTTTCTATGAATCTTTGCCACTAGGTGGAGGATCAGAAATCTCTGAGCCTGGTTCACCTTCTGCAACTCACTGGATGGCCAGGAGCTGCCAGGCCTGAGTTGCTTTCTTCCACTGATTAGAGGTCTAGTAGATTCCTAGCCTGGATTATCTTCTGTTGCTGGGTGGAGGGTCAGAAACTATTGTGTCAGGGTAGAAGGTTGGGAGATTCCTGGCCAGCTGGCATTGCTGGTGCAAAAGAAGGTTCTTACCTGCCAACCACTGGTGTGAGGCAGAGGATGGTTGGCCTGTCCAGTATCTCCTGTTGCAGTCAATTTGAAAAGACCAGGTATCCCTGCCTCCAGGTAAGGGTTTCCCTGTTAAGCCTTTCTTAGGCTTCCCTTTTTCTTATCCTTTGGCTAGAGACAGCAAGCTTTTTTTCCTATTTTTGTCTATTTTGGCAATGCTAGGTTGCAGGACTCTCTAGCTCAGTCTGAGATGTGTGAGTGATAGAAAGATAAACCAGGGAACTCATCGCCAGGTAGTTACTCAAGTTATGATATCCCTAGGCAGTTCATCTCTGCTTTCTACTTTTCAAATTTCTTTTATAATTGCCAGATTATTTCCAGGGTATTTAGCTGTACTTAAAGGGGAAGAACCATCTTATCCCAGAACCACAAAATATACACACTATATATTTTTACACTGTATTTTAAATTGAAATAAATTGTATCCTATTGTCTTAATGTTTCTTCAGTTTACTTTTTTCATAGAATATCATGTTTTTTGAGATGAATTCATTTTGGTAAAGATAGATACATATTGCATTCATTTTAAATAATGTAGAGTTTGCTATTGTACGAATATGCCACAAGTTATTTATTCATTCTCCTATTAATGACAATGAGATTTCCATTCCCCTCTCTTACAAACAATGCTGCTGTAAATTTTCTACATGTCTCCCTGTTCACATGTGTGAGAATTTATCTGGGTCTATATCCAGAGTGAAATTACTAGGTCTTAGGATGCACACGGCATCAACTTCCTTAGACATTACTGAAGTGCTCTTCAAAATTGACCAATTTGTACTCTCAACAATAATCCATGAGATGTTTCATTTTGTTACATCTTTACCAAAACTTGTATTGAAGTAGTCAACTTTTTTCAACTCAGTTTGCTTTTGTGTCTTTTTAAAAAAATCTTGTCTTAAGTGAAGATCATAAAGATATTCTTCAATATTCTCCTCTAATATTGTTAAAATATTTTTTCTTCAATTTAAGTCTTTAGTCTGTATCTATAGTTTATTTATTTATTTATTTTTGAGATGGAGTCTCAAGCTGTCACTCTGGGTAGAGTGCCGTACCATCATAGCTCACAGCAACCTCCAACTCAGGCTCAAGCTATTCTCTTGCCTCAGTTTTTATATTTTTAGTAGAGATGGGGTCTCATTTTTGCTCAGGCTGGTCTTGAACTCATGAGCTCAAGCAATCCACCTGCCTCAGCCTCCCAGAGTGCTAGGATTACAGGAGTATAATTTGTTTTTTGTATGTATAATCTGATAAAGGAATGTTATTCTACTTTTTCCAATATGGATAGCCAATCATCCCAAGACCATTAATGAAAGAGTCCTTTCTTTCTCCATTTGTCTCTAATGCCACTTCAATCATATTTCACATTCCTATATATATGTAGGTTGATTCTGAAGTTTAAAAATAACCCCCAAAAATGAGAATGAGGTTAAGTAAAACATTGAGTTTAAAGTGAGAAATTTTTTATTATAAGTCCCCCAAATAAAACCATAAACTTACACCAACTCTCTACTAGTAAAGGAACTTTGAGAGTCAGGAGTTAAGTACCTATTAACATTGATTAAGCACCTGTGATGTATTGGCTACTGCTAGGCAGTTTATGGCTAGAGTCATTTTATTTATCCCTTACTACTTTGAGAAAGAGGTGGTATTATTCCCATTTTATAGGTAAGAGCACTAACTCTTGGAAAAGTTAAGTTGCAGTAAAATGGACAGAGATCAAACCCAGATCTGTATGATTCTAAAGAGCTTGATTTTGCCACTCTGCTACCCTAACCTCTGAGGAAAGCTGACAGCTATGAACTGAAGAAGATATGACTTGCCCATTAGGAGTAGAGCATATATGGCAAGTAGAACAGCACCTTGAATGACCAAATGTTCTCAGAATAACTGCTTTGCTTCTTTGCACCTCTGACTAAAACAAAACATCAGCCTAAGATGAGCTCCTACTTCCTCTCCCATCCCCTTCCAGTTTATTTATATCTCTGTCCCATTCTTCCTCAATTTAGAGTATATAATTTAGTTGTCAGAGTCCCCCTGCTAAGATGTAGGTAGAATGGTGGGAAAAAAATAAACAAAGAGTGGTTAAGAGAGGGCAAAATCATGTATTCTTGTTAGCATTTTTGTACAGGAATGGATTTCACACATGAAAGGCACCAGTGTACTGATGCGGTATCAACCTTTGCATGATTTTATCATGTTGCCACATTGGACTCTGATTTCTTATTGACCTGTCATTTTCCATCCTTTGAATCCAGTGATCATTATTATCCAAGACCATTATAAATAAGCCATAATACATGGCAAAAGCAAGATATTTGGCATGAGATGACCTAAGTTTGAGTCCTGAATCTGCCTTTAACTAAAGGATCCCAGACAAGTGATCTTCTCTTCCTTGAGCTTAAGGCTTCTTCTCTATAAGTCATAGTCTTCTATTCCTATTGACTAAGAATTTTCAAAGAAAGCCCTTAAAATCACTACCATTTTAAAAGGCCATAATTGATGGTTTTATTTGATAGGCTTTGCTTCTAAGATTCACTAAAAGTTAACATAAGGATTAAATAAAACAATAATTACAAATTCATCTTGTAAAATGCTATGCAAAAGGAGGTGGCACTGTTCTTATGAATCTGCTGTTCTCTATAATTATTTCTGTTCTGGTTATATCTATATCACCAGCACCTAGCTAGTTGACCCTAATGCAGCAACCCTAATGCCATTGTTCTCAAATTCTTAAGGATTATCCAGGACTTCCTATGTAAATACAGATTTCCTAGTTTTACTCTCATATTTTATTTAGTAAATCTGAGGTGAGGTTTATAAATCTATTTTTAAAATCCTCTCCAAACAATTCATTAAACACAGCCAGTATGGGACCCATATCGTCTGAAACACTTATCACCATAGATACAAAGAAGAATTTCTTAGGCCTGAATGGAATTTAGGGTTAAAGCACCTTTTAGTAAGAGGTTGCAATCCAGTCTTCCCTAATGTTCCTAATTCCTATCCCTCCTAAGTCAAAGGGTAACTAGCCGTGTGATCTCTTTAAACATTCCTTTTCACTTCTGTGATTCCAGCTGCATCATGAGTCCTTATAGGCAAATCCTGGTAAATTAAACCAGCAATTCTTTGCTTTTAAAATACTAGTGATTTTAAGGGTTTTCTTTGCAAAGTCTTAGTCAATAGGAAAAGAAGATTATAAATACACATAACACCAAAATATTGAGCTGTCTATTAAAATTTCTTTATAGTATCTAATAAAATGGGAACAGATACAAGTAGACCAAAGCTTTGTTAGAAGGTAACAGATTTATTGAACTTGCTCATTTTAAAAATTAAGGTTATAAATAACATATGTCAAAAATCCTATAAAGCTGCTCTGGAAATCATCATCCTGGAAAGCCAAAATCCCTGCTAATAATCTGAATTTGCTTTTCAGAACTGAAAAAGGACCGGGTATGCATCTGTAGCACTATTTAAAACAATGTTTCTATGAAGCAGAGCTTACTCTGTGTGGATATACATTCAGTAGCTAACCTAAAGTTTCAAACACCAGGTCTCTTCCCAGAATGTAGTCCATCCAATCCCTAGAGAAAAGACTGCTTCTCTATTGACAAATACAGGTGGTGTTGCTATGAGTTACAGTTTTCTGACAGTTTTTCACATATAGCTTATGATTTTAAAGCAAAAGAAAGTTGTATGAGAGTGAAATCACCAGACCTTCAGTCTGTCCTAAAGGATAGAGACTTAAGGAGAATCTCAATTGGCTCTTTTTTTCTTTGTCTTTTTACTGTCACATATGCAGGTCTCCTGTTGAATCTCTGTGGTCCACTGCTCCCTCTAATGAAGTCATGTTCTGTATTCAGGGTAGTAATATACTCAAAAGCAGATGTCTCCCATAAAGCATGACTTCATTCTTTGGAATGGGAAGAGACAGCAGTAGAATATTGGGGTAATGGAGGGAGGGGGCTTTGTTTAAAAATAGTTTTCTTAATATGTTCAACTTTTTATAAATTTCTATAAAAAGTAAAATCTTTTTTTTTTTTTTTTTTTTTTTTGCTAGTTTTCTGTTAACTGCAGTTCTCAGTTCCAGAAGAAACAACCACTAGGCCAGAAAGAACAGAATCTTCACAGAACAGATACTTCATCTAATTGTTTGTATAGGTGGGTGAAACTAGGGATTTTACAGATCCAAAATCTAGGCTCTGTATCAAATCCCACTCAATCACAGCCTAGATTCCAACAAACATTCTTATAATATCCCTGGAAGTTAGAGGAAATATGCTGAAGTTCCCAAGGAAATTTACTGACCCAGTTGCTCCCAGCAAATTAGGTAAATGGGAAATTTGCTAGAGAAGGAAAGAGTAGAGGAAAAGGGTAGACCAATTATTATGCAGTTTGAAGTCATTCCAAACTTGTTCATAAGGATGGACTTTCTAGGATATTCCTGTTCCTTTAGGAAAGTAGATGTAGGGAAGTTCTTCTAAATACTGACTTCTCAAATGATTAGGAATAACTAAGAAGCATGACAGTTCACATGTTCTAGTGTGTTCCTCACTTCTTTTGTGTCTATGCAGAAAATGAACACTGTAAGGAAAAAAACAAAAGGTCCAAAGAGCTAATTTCCTAAACATGGAAGGCAAGGAATTCCATAAACAGTATCACAAGAAAATATAATAAGGTACTTATCATCTGCACTGTATCTAGGAGTTTAACACCTTTTTCTGATAATTCTTAGTAAACTAGGAATAAAAGGACATTCCTTTAAAATGACATATAATATCTTGGCCTAATAAACAGCATGAAAAGTCTACTTCAGTTACTAGGCATTAAAAATGAAGAAATGTCGATAATTCTGTAAATATTAATTGATGGTGACAAATACTAAAATTATATTTTCTTCCCCTATTCCCACATAGCTACCTTGGACAGTAACCAGCCCTCCTCCAAAGAGCTCTTTAAGCTTCATCCCCAACATAAAGCCTTTCCAGAAAATACCTCCCAGACTTCTTTACTCATCTCCTTGAGCATGTCCATTCTCTCTCCTTCCACACCTTCATCTGTCATCCTTCTCACCTCTGATGTCTCTAAAGACAGTGACATCGGTGCCTGAAATGAAAATACATGGAAAAGAGATAAAATGAGATCATGGACTTCTTAAAAAATTAGTATAGATAGGTGAACTGTTAAAAAAAGAAAACTACCTGAAGTCAACTACAAACTAGGAATAGCCATATTATTTTTAAATGAAAGCTATTGGACATTTATTTCTACCAGGGAGAAAATCACCCAATTACATCCTAGGAAAAAAAACAGGCCCAAATAAAAATATTACAGAACAAATAGTTCCATGTTCTATAAAGTGATAGAAAAAAAAGAAAGAATGCTTCCCAGTTCATTTTATGAATTGATATAACCATGATAGCAAACCCTTCCAAAAATAAAACCAGAAAGAAAACTAAAGGTGTCCCACATTAAAATCCTAAATAGACAACTAGCAAATCAAACCCCAAGATAAATTTAAAGCATAATGTATCATGACCAATTATTTATGATACTAGAAAATCTCTTAATATCCGTCATATCATCAACTCAAAGGATTTAAATGGTATGACGACTTCAGATGCCACAAAGACTTCCGATAAAAGTTTAATACCTTTTTCTGATAATTTTCAGTAAACTAGAAATAAAAGGACATTTTTAATATGATAAAGAATATCTTGGCCTATTAGCAATACAACAGGGATGTCCATGATAACTGCTTACATGTTCAGCATTATTCTTGAAGTTCTTACCAATGCAATGAGCAAGAAACTTAAATAAGTGGTATAACCACTGGGGAATTATACAAACTATCATTATTTACAGCTATGATTCTAATAGCTACAAAACCCAAGTGAACTGATTTGAAAAGATATTATAAAGAGAGATCAATAAGGTGGCCAGGTCATACATTTGTCTGTTCCCTGTAGTATAAATACAGCAATAAGCATATCTTGTATTCAAACATTTATGAGTTGAATAGAATGAAAAAGTTAACTGGAGACTCTGGTGGCAGCCACTGGTGGAACAGATCTGGGATGGAAATGTAGGCCCTGTGAGTAAAGGGTATACCAGAGGCAGTACCAGCCTGGGCGGAGCACGGGGACTAGAATACACAAGCACAGAGACAGCAGACTCCCAGGGTTGGGCTGACCCAGAGGACTGCTTCACTGAGCCTCAGACACACCCAGCCCTCAGGGGATCATAGCTGAGACAGAAGCAGGCAGGCAATAGCTGGAACTAACAGCTAAGTGTGTGTTCTGATCATGTCCACCATAACACAAACTGCAGCTGAGACTGGGCAATGGCACAGACAGGGCTGAGTTGCTCAAACAGCATCTGATCCACAGGGGAATATAGCCAGGACAGAAACAAATTCTGCAAAGTTGTTCTGTTCTGTCAGCAACATCAATTAGAGGCAGGGCTGGAACTGAGTGAACCACCTTAGCCCCCATTAAGCACCCAAGGTTGTCAGGCCTCACCTCCCCCTGCAAGATAGTGGCAGAAAGTGGTGGCCAGACTGAGGAGACATAGATCTGCCTGTGACTCAGGCAGGTGCAAACCCCTGGAGCATCTGCTCATTGGAGGGAACTGGGTCACAGCCCTGTGAGGGGTTACCAGTGACTGGGTGTGACAGAGATGCAAGGTGAGGAAGGAGACATCAACCTTCCCAGACTAATTTATTTACTGGGTGGGTCCTCCTGACCTCACGGAGCACTGGAGCGAATCATACTTGAGCTACCAGCAGACCCCTGCTATCTAGTTGCCGGAGACCTGTTGAACTCTCCCATCTGAGACCAGTGCTTACTGGGACAATTGATTTGGACCCCTTGAACTGGGCCAATCACTCAAGGACTATCCAAAGTGGTGCCCAGGGTGTGTGGTTGTGGGAAGGTTTGATTTTCTTTTCCCAATTGTTGCCTGTGGGGGGTGGTGGTGACTTAATTGCTGTTATTTCTCCATAGCTGAGACTTCAACCCAGAGTAACTGATTCACTAGGGTAAGACATAGACCAGCTGAAAATAATACAGAGCCCCTTGGCCCCACAACAATAAGGCCCCCAGTCTCTAAGGCCATAGCACTGTACGGGTCCTTGGTGAAGCTCTAGGGGAAAAGATACAGACACCAGTCCCAGCTTTTGGGTAAAGGACTGGCCAATCAGTACTCCTGGAGCCCCCAACCCAACTTCTACTTATCTACTCATCTAGCCAGACAGTGGAAAATAATCATGGGGCGGAATCAGCGGAAAAACTCAGGTAACATGAATAACCAGAGTAGCTCAAGTCCCCCCCCCCAAGGAATAATTTGGTGGACAGAACTAAAGATCCCATTCACAAACATATGTCTGAAATGTCAGAAACCGAATTCAGAATTTGGATTGCAAATAAGATCAATAAAATAGGTAAAATTGGAATTAGAAATTCAGGAACACTTCAAAAGTTGTCTCAAGAATTCAACGAATTCAAAGGCAAAATGACCAAAGATTTTGACACATTGAGGCAAGAAGTTGCAGCCCTCAAAGATCTGAGAAATACAGTAGAATCCCTCAGTAACAGAATGGAGCAAGCAGAAGAAAGGATATCTGACATTGAAGACAAAGCTTTCAAATTCTCCCAAACTCTAAAAAAGGAAGAAAAATGGAGAGAAAAAATGGATCATTCTCTCAGAGAGCTTTGGTATAATTCAAAGAAAAAAAAATTTGCCTTACAAGAATCCCTGAAGGTG
>CAUYRH010123035.1:0-19974 GCA_963574655.1 Perodicticus potto
ACGCCTTAGCCCATTGAGCCACAGGCGCTGAGCCAGCATGAAATATCTTATTTTATAACAGCGAAATTGCTTTCTCTTTTGTCTTGTGATTTTTTTTGAGGTGAAGTTTAAGTTTTTGTGTGAGTAGTACTATTATACCTACCTTGAGTGTCTTGCTTGTACTGTATCACATCATACCTTTGTTTAATTCTTAATAAACTATTCACTTGTTTAAAAAAAAAAAAGAATATGAATCTGAGGTTAGCTGAAAATCTTGGTCTAAATTTTTGCCATGCCTGTTTTGTCATTTTTTTAATTCTGCAAAGAACACCTTAATAACATGGTTTCTAAAAATTGTAGCAGTCCATATTTCTAATCATATCTAAAATACAGCAGCATACTTGTATTGATACATATCTTGTTCAAATCATGACTGACTATAATTTGATGTCAGGGGAAAGATTAAAGTTCTTGTCCATTTTTCATAGTCCACATATGGGCTTGTGGCAAAGTAATTGAAGGAGAAAGACCCAAACCAGAAACAACGCTTATGATGATATGTTTTGTCATTCTTTCAGTGAACATGTCAGGGATGCCGATAATGGATCAGGACCTGTATTAGCAGCTCCTCGACATCAGGCAACAAGAAGAAAAAAATTGCACAGAAAGCAAGAACAGACCTTCCTTTCCACCAAAATTAACTTCCATTCAGTGAAGCAACATTCCAGACGGCATATAGGACCCTTGCCGTTCTTAGCCACTGCTCAGCAAAGCATGCTGCCAAAAGGTAGTAATATTTTCTCAGCCTATAAATAGCACTAAAAGTAAATACTAAATATGCACTATTAAGCATAAATTAATTCTGATGTGTTTTGCCTATGTATGTAATATATATTTATGACAATAATTATCTCAATTTCTTGGGAACGTTGCTCTTAGAGGATCCATGCTGAGGGAAACTTATTTTCATTGCTGAAAATGCAAAGAAAACACGCTGCAGAGCACACGTGGTGTGCTCTCGCCGGCTCTGAACTGCAGCTCACTGGCCCTGCGCGATCTGGCTGCTGTCAATGAAGGCAGTTGTACGCAGAGCACTGCCGGGCTGTCGGCTGCAGATACCGAAGGGCTTGTTGCAGTATTTCGACAAAATCTGAAGAGGCAGAGAGATGTTGGGAAGGCAAATTGTCCACACTGAGCAAGGCACAAGAACAAAGGCACAAGGTACCTGTAATTTAAATACTGGAAAAAATAAAAGAGATTTGAAAATAGTAAAACAGTTTTTGGTGGGGAGTATTGGGGTCTCTGAAGATGGTTAATGTCTTCTTAATTCTTCTCTCTCCATCTGCTTAGTAGCTCCAGATTCTTCTTTCCCCTCCTTGTCTCTGCTCCTTTCTTCCCTCCCTCCCTCTTTCTCTCAGACACTTGTGTAACATACACTCTGGAGGATTTCTAAACAGTTGCTGATGTCATGTGTCAGTAGGGTAAAGCTTTCTGCTTGTAACGTCCATCTCTTTTTCTTGTGATACAGCCTGGAATATTAACATGAGCCACAGCCTCTCAGAATATTTGCTCATGTTTTAGACTCTGTGCAGGAAAATATCATTATGAACTAGTAAAAGTTTGCATTGTGCATCACAAATCAACAAAACCCCAAAAGACTAGGATACTTAGTCTTACCCAAGAAAATGTATAAAGCTGAAAAATTGAAAAAGAACTTCTATACAGAACCTAAACTTTTGCTTCTGCCTTGGACTTTACAGGTTACTGATAACAGAGTGCCATGTGTCCCGTGAGGTGGGTGGGCACAGAACACCAAATTAGGAGTCTTCTCCATGTCATCTTGGTGAATGGGACCTTCTAGATACATTTGCTCCAGAACCATATCTCTCGTAGTTTCAGACAGATTCTACCATGTATCCAGGTTCTTTTTCTTTCGCCCTAGTGCTTAGGATCAATATTGTTTTAAGTGGGCAGGAAAAGAAAGGATTAAAAAAAAAATCTGTCTCATATTAACTGCCAAAAAGAGTGATCTAATTTACTACCCTCCTTGTATAAAAAAGAGTATTACTTTCTGTTTTAAAGTAACAATGGAAGCTGAGTTCAGTACCTCAGGCCTATAATCCCAGCACTCTGGGAGGCTGAGGCGGCTGAATCACCTAAGCTCAGGAGTTCAAGACCAGTCTGAGCAAAAGCGAGAACTCATCTCTAAAAATAGTCAGGCACTGCGGCAGGCACCTGTAGTCCCAGCTACTCTGGAGGCTGAAGCAAGACGTTTGCTTGAGCCCAGGAGTTTGACACTGCTGTGAGCTATGACACCACAGAACTCTGCCGAGGGCAACAGAGTGAGACTCTGTCTACTAATAAATAAATAAATAGATAAATAAGTAAACAAATAAATAATAAAGTAGCAATGAAAGGGAAAATTTAACAGGAATGTATAAGACAATATAGTTGCTCATTTGAATGATACATTACTGATTTTAATTACTCCTCACTTTTTTTTTTTTTTTTTTGGCGGTTTTTTTTTTTGGACGGGTCTGGGTTTGAACCTGCCACCTCTGGCATATGGGGCTGGCGCCTTACTCCTTTGAAACACAGGCGTGGCCCAATTACTCTTACTTTTCAAAGAGGATGAGTTATATCATTTTATTTTCTGAAGGTAGTAACTGACTCAATTACAATTTTTTTTTTTGAGACAGAGTCTCAAGCTGTCACCCTGGTAAAGGAGGGCCGTGGCATCACAGCTCACAGAAACCTCAAACTCTTGGGCTTAAGCGATTCTCTTGCCTCAGCCTCCCAAGTAGCCGGGACTACAGGTACCTGCCTCAACGCCTGGCTATTTTTTGGTTGTAGTTGTTATTGTTGTTTGGCAGGCCCAGGCTGGATTCAAACTGGCCATCTCTGGATGTATGTGACTGGCGCCCTAGCCACTTAAACTACAGGCACCAAGCCAATTACAATTTTTTCCTCTCACAGCAGAGTCTACATCACTGTATCTCCGTATGCTCCACAATGCTGTGTACATAGTAAAAAGTTAATAAGTATTTATTAAATGAATACAAGAATAAAGCACTGTGTGAAGAGGTCAGATACAGTTCAGCCCCCGTAGCACAGTGGTTAGAGCGTTGGCCACATACACCAGGGCTGGGGTATTCAAACCCAGCCCAGGCCTGCTAAACAACGACAACTACAACGAAAAAATAGCTGAGCATTGTGGCAGGTGCCTGTAGTCCCAGCTACTTGGGAGACTGAGGCAAGAGAATTGCTTAAGCCCAAGAGTTTGAGGTTGCTGTGAGCTGTAACGCCAACAGCACTCTACCCAGGGTGACATAGTGAGACACTGTCTCAAAAAAAAAAAAAAAGTCACATATGAATAAGATACTAAAGAAATACAACTTTAAAGGAAGTTTGCCAAGTGTGAATAAATGGCTAATGGAATAGCACGGTCCCAGAAAGGAAATATCTGAGTCTACATTAAGGGTTTGGATGTATCATATTTAACATGGTGGCTGTAAACCGTATGACTGAAAAATTTATAATATCGATATTTCTACCCCATTTGGTTTATTTTCTTTCTTTCTTTATTTACACATGGCCTGTCCAATTCTGCAGCACATTTTAATATGGGAAATTACAAATTCAGGGACAAGACTTAGGCTCAGAAATGCATGACTTAGGTGCTCATGGTTGAATCCTTATGTGGAGTAGTATGTTAAGATAACGTTCCCTGAGCATCACTGAATGAAAGCAGCTATTTTACCACTGAAGAAGAGATCCTTTACACGCCATGCCCCACCTCTAGCAGTGACTTTTATAACCAGGCATTCAGAAAATGCGCTACTAATAATGTTACATAACACAATACGATAAGAAAAGATGAATAAACAAAACCACACACATGTGTTTACATTACTCAGTTTACGGCATAATTAATATCTTGGGATGCCGCCTTCTCATAAATTAATAGTTAGAACTGCTCTAATTAGTTCTCCCTGTACTGAGCAAGCCAGTATTGGGAAAGATATATAGAAGAGGGCACTTTTATGCACTGCTGTAGGAAATGTAAATTAGTGCAAGTACATTGGAGATGAGTTCAGTGACATCTCATCAAACTGAAGATCTTCTTACCCCACAAACCAACAATTTAATTTGTGAATATATACCTTCAAACGACTGCTACACATGTGCATAAGAACCATTTGGGAACAACTTAATTATCCATTAAAAGGGCAATGATTAAAAAAAAAGGTGTTCGTTATATCCTAAAAATGGAATAACATGCAATGATTGAAAAAAATGTAATTTTATGCACCGTCATGAATTTTTAAAAAATATAGTTTTAAGTGAATAAAATGTGCTTTGAATCATAACCTATTTGACTTATATAAATCAAAAAACAAGTAATCCTCTCTCATTCCACATATATTTTCTTATGTCTGTATGTATGTGTGTATATATAAGCATATAATTTTTAAAGACACATACTTCTTATAGTAAAACCAAAGGCAAAATATCCATAATGGAGCATTCCCAAAGCCATTTCAACCCAGTCCTTAGTACTAGCCCAGACCTGTGGGATGACATTTCACTCCATTCCCCATTCTACAACATACATGTATTACTATTTTTGCTCTGTTTTGTTTTGAAACATTTCTTCCACTGTATAGATTTAAATAAACTGACAGCCTCTCCATCTTAATGAAAGAAACTATTTTGATGAAAGAAACTATTTTTCAGTCATGAAAGTGTAAGTCCTATAGTAACCATTACATACTTGTCACATGTCACTTCTGACACCACTTGCCAGGGCCCTGGACTGGCCAGGTCTCAGGCCTGGCTTAACCAGGTTCCGGACGCGAACTGCTAAGTTACCTTGCTCAGAAACAAAGTCTCTTAGGTGCCTGAGAGCTGTCTACTTTAGCTGGAGAGAATGAGTCTTAGAGAGAATAACGCTATCTTCTTAGATAGATAGATCTTAGCCTTTAGCAGAGTTTGGTAATCTTCAGCAGAGAGACGCCGTGCTGGCATTCTGCAGGCAGGAGAGGAGACAGAGTCAGAGTAAGCAGGTCCATGATAGAATGCACATGCTCCTTGACTGCCTTCTCCTCCAGCCTAATATAAGGCTAATCTCTGCCTCTCAACATACAGGTGTAGAGACTGCCGATTCACCACTGCTCTCATCTCATGAGCTCTCGTGCTTGTTAGGAGCACTAATCCCTCTCCACGCCCTTTCCACCAAGGTGTTCCATTATTGAGCTATACAAGTATTTCTTATAACTCTCACTCCTAGCCATAGGCTATATGGGCTGCAACAAATACTGAGTCCAGTCTGAACATTGATGCAATATGAATGGACAGTCCTTCAGCAACATCTGTCAAATGTCCTATAAATAGGTCATGGGCAGAGAGAAATTGTGCAAATTATGGTGAATTTTTTTTCATTTCCTCTTGGCTAGAACTGAAGAAAAGTGGGTTATGAGAGGTTCTTCTTTGAGGAGGGACAGGACTGTAAATGTAGAAATCCTGAGTAGGGAAACAAGCCCACACCTCAGAGCAGTAGACCAGAGATGGGCCCTTCCCAGAGTGTTCTCCTAGAAGAAAGGACCATTGGCCCTAGGTTTTCTAATATTAAAGTTCAAATTTCCTAACTCGTGTAGCAATCCTCTATGTGATCTCAAGTCTTAGGTTCCATTAGACATGCCCACCTTGTCTTGGCTCTGTTGCATGGAATCGAGTGACTGGGCCACAAAAACCACAGCCTGATGGCAAAGTGGAAACTGATGCTTCTTGAAAAGTCATAGCACAGAGCTGAGAGGATGGGTGGTGTGACCATCTCGAGCGATAACAGTGGTCCTGGTTCTTCTGTAAAGGAAGCAGGCGTTCGAAGACACAGTCTTAGCACTGTGAAGGCAAAATTGAATGGCAGCAGGATTAGCTTCAGGAGAGAAGATGGGGCCAGTTTGTGAAGTGTCTCCTGGAGTCATGATATTAGGACACTTAAAACATGTGACAGTTGCATTAGAAGGGTTTGTGAACTTCTCCTTTAAAAAGTCCAAGAAACAAAAAGGAATGGAGGGAAAGGAGACCTCGGGTTGTTAAATGCTGAGCCTTTAAAAAGAAATATAACTTTGGTGCTGTTTTGAGCAACATGGGGGGAAGGTACAGGGAAGAAATAGACGTTGATTACACCTTGCCAATAGCCTCACCAAGCTGGAGGGAAGTCTCTACTGCAGATTAAATATTGAAAAATCCCATCAGTCTGTTATATGGCCATGTCTAAACACATCATGGCCTTGATCATAGCCTTGTAGAGGTCAAATATTTTTAATCCATTTAGATTTTTGTTTTTATTCCAAAATCGGTATTCTGTAGAACAGTCAAAATTAACTGGTCACTTATGATCACAATATAAAATATCTTGTTTGATAGTGTTAATAATTTATTTGGATTAAAGTTTTTCTAAATGCGTATGACAAATGTCAAGAAATTTTAAAAATATAAAAAAATTAAAAAGAAATTTAGGAAATATAATTTAAATAAAAAATTCTAATCATATTTATATACCTTTTCTGTAAAATGACAAGCTAAACCATAACAGCTTTTGACTCCAAAAAAAAAAAAAAAAAAATCCTCCTGTTTGTCAAACAAAATTTTAAACTTCTGATAATCTATAGTCTTTGAGGTTGGTTTTATGATTTTGCCTCACATTCGAGACCTTCTAGTCTACTTAAGTATTTTTAGAAGTAGACAGCATTGCTGATAATGGAATCCTTCATGTCCAATTTCCCTCATGTTCAACCTTTACAAATCATATTACCTATGGCAATTGACTCGGTGAACAAAATCTCCATGCTCACCTGGGAGGCTGTGTTTAGAAATAAGAACTATCTCGTCAAGGTAATGGCATTTTTACTTTTTCTTTGTATTAAACGTAGTGAAATGTCACATGTAAGTTTTGTTTAGCTTTGCAAGCTTATTGAGGATTTGCATTTATCAATGCCTCTGATTAATTAAATCCATTTAAAAATGAAAATATTTCTTTATATTATAGTAGAGAATACATTCTCTTCTCATTTGTTTGTTTTGGAGTAAGGGAGTGGAGAGAAATCCTTAGAGAAAAATAAGAATCATGGTGTTCAAATATTTTTAACAACTAAGGAATTATATTTAAAACTGTTAAAAACTTACACATGGACAGTGCCCGTAGCTCAGTGGGTAGGGCATCAGCCACATACACCGAGGCTGCCAGGTTCGAGCCTAGCCTGGGCCAGCTAAAATCAACAATGACAACTACAACAACAACAAATTTACACATGATAGAATGTTTCATCAAAGAGTCTGGCAAGGATAACTTCTCAAACTTAGAATATTTCTGATATTGGAGTGAATGCAAAAGTATATATTCTAAAGGGGAAAAAAGCAACGAAGTGCAAATAAGAATCTTAAAACGAATGTTGTGTGCTTTCCTCTTTGGTTTTTATGACTTTTAGATTGTCTTGTCAGCTACCAAAGTCACAGGAAGGTTTCTGAGTATCAGTGTTTACCTTTGTGATAGGTGAATCTCCCTCTGTGGTCCAAACTGATAAAATCCAGCACTCTAGAAACAGCCGGGCGCTCCCTTCCTCTGTTATTTGTAAGCTGACATGAGGTAGACAGACGCCTGAAGTTTGATGCATGCTGTGTTTTCTCTCCTTCTGCAACGGGAAACCCTTTTTTGTGTTTTAACCTGGCTGCCTTTGAAGAAGTGCCTCCGACATCTTCATGGCCTGTAAAGGTAAGAATAAATATAACCACCTAACACAATTTTCCTGACAGTCTGACTAAAAAGATACAGGTGTAGGGGTGTAACAGTCAGTAAGACTGGAACTTTTTAAGCTGTCATTTCTCCTTTTTGAACGTGGGAATTTTTAAATTTTAAATCCAAGAGACATGTTGCATTATACCAAAAAGAAAAAAAAAACACACATACTCTATCTGATGGAATGTGACAGCTTAGATGTGAACAATGCTTTAGTTATCATGATCATAAACATAGTGAACTAATAAGAAAAGCTACACAGCAAAATTTAAAATGAGAATATTTAATGTCAAACTGAAGGACAGGGTGATATTCCAGATTTAAAGAGATTTGACAAAAACTTTTCACACGTAATTTAGAAAGTGCTAAAGCACTCTTGGGGACAAGGAGTTGCTAAGGTTTTTCTTAAGTCTCTAAACATATAGGAATATCATTACTGACATATTTAAAGGATTTCTCAAAAAATAAGAGACATGGTTGCTTTTTAAGATGATAAACTACAATCTCAGTAAAAAAATGTGCATCTTTTATAAAAATTAAGATTATATGCTTGCATTTCATTTTCAGAATAAATCATTAAACTCTAAGCTATGATGAAAAGTTTTAGCATGAAGAATTGTGATTAGTATAATTGATGGAAACCTTTTAATTTAATTATAAATAGGGTAATACAGTTCCTCAATTTATAATATTTTAAATTAATTTAGTGGTCCATTTTAAAAATGTGTATGCTTACTTACACCCTTTATCAAAACACGCCTTGGGGTACCATTTAAAATGAAACAAATGAAGAAGTCTTTTCATTTTTCATCAACATTTGACATAGTTATCTGAGAATCACTAAGAAAGTTCAACTTGTAAAATATATACATGAACCAGCAAAATCCATGAATTTTAGTATAGGTATACTTCATTTTTATATGTCCAAAGACAAATAAACAAAAGCCCTTGACAAGTATTTTCTTTCCTTTAAGACTGATTCTTATACTCAGTTCAGAATACTTCATCACTTTATAAAACAAGAGTTAACAGCAACACTGAAGCCTGTAAGGTAAAGAGTTGGAGAGTGCATAAAATATTTATAAGCTAGTTATACATTTTTAAAAGAGTAGATAGAAATTCAAAGCCAGATAGAAATTCAAAGGTGTTTCTTCTTCATCCGGTGGTCTGAGTCCATGAAGAAACTTGTGACTAGAAAGCATTATGATCAAAATATGATTAATCTACCAAAAAAGTAGTGCTATTCACTGATCATTAAGGACTTAAGACTAAACTTCGAGGCAAAACTTCTGATGGAAAACTGACACTCCTTCGTAATTGCCTCAAGATGTTTTAACACATGGAGTGGATAAAACATCTATCAGGGACTCTATGCTACTTAAGAGAATTTAAATAACAATGTAGCTTTCTTTGGAATTAGAAAACTTGTTTGAGAGGGCAAGTCAGATGATCATCATTTTTTACATAAAATATTTTTGTGGACAGTTTTCTTCAAATATGGGTAAAGACATTATTTATAACCTTGCTTTTTCCGGCCCATGAAACTGCATTGGCAATTAGCATTTTCCCAGAGAATACAAGCTAATTAGACTTTTCCCACATTTCAAAAGCAATCAGTCAGCACAGTTAAACCAAAGGAGGGTCTAAATACTGGATGACGTGGAACTGAGGACAGATTTGTGTAATATGGAGGGGAGTTCTAAGCCTATTTCCTTTTTGTCTGTCCCAGATCTAAGAAAAGAAAAGTTCAAATGAAGTTCTAGTGGAAAGCAAACTGCTATAGTATCAGGTTCTATTTTAATGGAGCCGTATACTAACGTTTTCCATTTATTTCGTGAAAAATGAGTGAATGAATTCAGAATAAGTTTGATTTTTCTTAATGACAGGGAATTTACTGTCTTCAAAAAAAAATCCATCTCATTTTTTTAGATTTATCTTTTAGAGATTTAAAAGTTACAGAAAAATATCCCTCACATCCACATAAATTTTCATAGATTTCATTGTCATTGCTAAACTGAGACCATTCTAATCTAGTGTTAATAACGTAGATGCCACTTCAGTTTGAGCATATGTATAAATGAGAGTCCTTATTCAAATCTTTGTCCAAGGGCGGCACCTGTGGCTCAAAGGAGTAGGGTGCCACTGCCCCATATGCCGGAGGTGGTGGGTTCAAACCCAGTCCCGGCCAAAAACTGCAAAAAAAAAAAAATCTTTGTCTAAGTGTTATAAATTTCCTCCTTGTATGAATCCAGAACCATTTTCATTGTCTTTCCTATTAATATGTCTTTGAGATGATCTGAATTACTTGTCTTCAACCTTTTCATGTTCAAGTACATGCCATAAACCTTGCTCCACACCCACACTTTATTTAAAACAGCATCACAATTTAAATAAAATAATTAACTGGGGCCAGGCACAGTGTTTCACACTTGTAATCTCAGTACTTTGGAGGCCAAGGTGGGTGGACGGCCTGAGCTCCTGAGTTCGAGACCAACCTAAGCCAAAGCTAGACCTCGCCTCTAAAAATAGCCAGGCGTTGTGGCGGGCACCTGCAGTCCCCACTACCCAGGAGGCTGAGACAAGAGAATCACTTGAGACCAAGAGTTGGAGGTTGCTGTGAGCTGTGACACCATGGCACTCTACCCACAGTGACAAAGTGAGACTGTCTCAAAAAAATAAAGAAATAAAATAACTAAATGCACTTGTGAAAAACCTATTACTTTGCTGATTACTGAAGATGAGAAGGAAAAACACAATTCTTTGAAAAAGAAAAAAGAATCTCTAGGAAGGAAATACCTACATAATAGTCATAGGAAAAGAAAAAGAAAAAATAATACCAGAAAGGCTATCAATTATATTTTTAAATACAAAAGATTTTGCATGTACTGTTTATTAGGGCTTACACATAATATCACAGAGCATAATGCAAAGTAAATAGCAAACCTCCAAATGTCAAACTGAGAGGTCATTTAAATAATAACAGATTTACCTGGCAATACTATAGAGCACAGAAGACATACCAAAAAAGGTCAAAGTCAAACTTTATAGAATTCTTTTATTATTTTATCTTTTGTAATATTGAGTGAGCTACAATGAAGGGATTTTATTCTTTAAAAATATTAGTGAGTGGGCTCGGCTTCTGTAGCACAGTGGTTATGATGCCAGCCACATACATGGAAGTTGGTGGGTTCAAACCCAGTCTGGGCCAGCTAACCAACAATGACAACTGCAATAAGAAAATTGTTGCATTTCTGGGCATTGTGGTGGGCACCTGTAGTCCCAGATACTTGGGAAGCTGAGGCAAGAGAACCCCGTAAACCTAAGAGTTTGAGGTTGCTGTGAGCTGTGATGCCACAGCACTCTTCTAAGGGCAACATAGTGAGACTCTGTCACACACACACACACAAAAAAAAACTGCCTGTTTTTATTAAAAAACACTTGGAGGCTGGGCACCTGTAGTGCAGTGGTTATGGCACCAACCACATACACTGGGGCTGGCGGGTTCGAAGCCAGCCAGGGCCTGCTAAAACAACAGTGACAACTACAACAAAAACAAAATGATACCCGGCATTGTAGCAGGTGCTGTAGTCCCGGCTACTAGGGAGGCTGAGGCAAGAGAATCACTTAAGCCCAAGAGTCTGAGGTTGCTGTGAGTTGTGAGGCCACAGCACTCTACCCAGGGTGACATAGTGAGACACTGTCTCAAAAAAAAAAAAGTAACATAAAAATAAAAAAAATCTGGAAATCAATAGTATACTGCCCTTAAGAAGCTTACAAATTAGCTATGAATGTTCTTAGAGTATGTAGGATTAAACTATTAGTTGTCAAAGTATATCCTCAGACTGGCAGGGTTAGTTTCATCTGGGAACTGTATTAGAAATGAGAAATTTCCAGCCCTACCTCCCTCCTCAATTCCTGAATAAAAAATTCTGGAGTATGACTTAGTAATCCATGTTTTAATTAATTCTCTAGGTGATTCCAATAAGGCTAAAGTATAAAAACCACTGAATTAACCTGAGCTATAACGATATGTTTGATAAAACGAGACAAAATATCCTCGGAAGTCATGAGGTGTCCCCTATTGGGAAGGGCAGAATAGGCCTTGAAAGACAGTCGTCACTGTGATTAAAACTAAATCTAAGCTTAACCTCTTATAAATAGTCATTTGCCATTTATTTTTCTTTTGTGTTTATAATTCATGACTTTAAACAAATTTTACTTGTCTAAACACATTTGTGTATGTTTATTCATTTATTTTGCTTAAATTATTCAAACTTTTATGACAACTACTACCAGTAGTCTTTCAATTTATTTTTTTCTGACTCAGAGGTTATGTGGTAGTAAGCGTGAGTAATAAAAATGAAGGAAAGGGCACGAAAATGAGAGGTAATGGGAGATAATCTATCCTCTGAATTAAGTAATAAGTATTTTAGGAAGGACAGTGAAATTGCCTAAATTTAAATATACATTGGGATTTTGTTATTCTCTTGCAGATCCCCAAAGCCAAAAAAGTAGGATTCTGCCTGGTTTTCTTCCAGGAGTTCCAGACTCAGACCAAAGCTTTCGAGCCTCACCTCCCAATGCAGAAAACCAAGGACGGCAGCCGGGTCTCTCTCCACCAAGGTTCCTGCCAACAGTCAGTCCCCCTCCTGGTCTAGAATATTTAAGCCAGGTGTTTTTAATCTTTCTATTCCTCCACATATTTTCTCCTTAAAATTAATACAATCTTGGTTTCTTGCCTTTCAACCAAAACCGTAAGGCCTTAATCATCTACGGAAGTGAGAAAGGCATTATAAATCATAAAATTATAAAATGATGATGTTATTTATTTCTAGTATTTAGGAGACATCATTTTCCTTTGTCACTACTTTCATTTTCCTATGTACTTGACCGAGTGACAAGAATAAATATTTTTGATAGAGCTGTTTAGCACATGTATCCACCTTCTGTTCATCGCTCAAGGTGTCAGAAAATTTATCCGTGAGGAATTGTCTGATATGGCTAGTCACCTACAGCTATTTGATTAAAGAATATTTATTGAGTGCCTGCTATACTCAAGGCATATAAAAAGTAGGCAACCTTGCCTATCTCATCCAAACATTCTTCACCCTAATTGGGAAGACAAAAAATGTTAATAAGATGTGGAAGCAGGTGTACAAACATCTAAATACACATTTGTAATTTGTGCAGGTATATAGCGAAGAGAAAGGTTGTTAAGGCTCAAAGTACTTGGGAGTTACTTCTGCAATAAGCGGAGAGGTGAACATCTTCAACTGAATCTTAAAAGAAAGACAGGGCGGCGCCTATGGCTCATCGAGTAGGGCGCCGGCCCCATATACTGAAGGTGGCAGGTTCAAACCCAGCCTCTGGGGAACTCCAAAGCAGAAAAATAGCCAGGCGTTGTGGTGGGCACCTGTAGTCCCAGCTACTCCAGAGGCTGAGGCAAGAGAATTGCCTAAGCCCAGGAGTTGGAGGTTGCTGTGAGCTGTGTGATGCCACAGCACTCTACCAAAGGTGATAAAGTAAGACTCTGTCTCTACTAAAACAAAAACAAAAAAGGAAGACAGAAATCATGTGAACGTTATTGTCTTCTGATCCTGCTGCATCTCCAGGCCAATTTGCTTGAAAGATGGCATTTGGATTAGACATAGTCACTCTTCTACCCAATAGTGTCAAAGAATAATTATTATAATTATTACCCAATTTGCTAGAAAGATGATATTAGGATTAGACATACTCACTCTTCTAGTCATTGTAGGGTATATAGGGATTAACGCTCTATAACAAATCCATCAAAAGTATCAACATCTGACTTACAGGGCACACAAATGGCTACTCATGTACGTATGTTATTGTTGCTTTTGTATTTTACGCTATAAACGATTAGAAATACACTTACACTAATATTGAGATGTCAGCACATCTGCTGCAATTTTCAGCTTGTTTGGCATCCTTTCAATCTATAAAGTCTATCTCCTTTATCAAAATCAAATCTCTGTGTTAATTCCCTTAAGGTACAAGAGATTTCTGTTATGCCTGATAGGGTTTAAGCTGCATGCGGCATATGTTCCTGGGAAAATGTTGATAATTGCAGATGCCTCCTCCAGAAACCCACTGGCAGACAAATGTACTTTAGAGATGAGAGAGCTCAGGGAGATATGTAAAAGAGCTGGGAAAGCGAACCCACCATCTTCCATCTGCAGAGAGGATCAGCTGTAATAGCTGACTGGAGTTGATTAACTGCTGCAAGCTGTTTGGGAATGTTGTCAGACAAGGTTTCGCCAAGTATAAAAGTGATATACCAGTGCCAGAGGGCTGGGGTTTGATGATCACATATGGTCATCACATATTCTTCTTCCATCCATGAGTGATGACACACCCAGAGCCAGATGCTTGACACGAATACAATTTTGGGTTTTTTTACATTTGACAGAGAAATGAACACCTTGGCTTACATTCTAAAATGGAGAAAATTTTCCAAAATTTCACTTTGCTAGTCTTTCTCAGAAAACAAAACTATGCTACCAATTGTTGACTATTTTATAGCTTAAAGAGAAAGATAAATTAACTCACTTTACACTAAAAGGACAATTATTTTTTTAAAGCAATGAACCCATAAAAGGATGCACAAACATTCAATAGTGTTTTACAAGGAGTCTGAGATATAATATAAAATGAATTTTCATGAGTTAACTTTTATCCAAAAGCCTTCTGGTTAAATAAAATCATGAACATTTGGATATAACATGTTTATCAATAAACAGAAAAATATTCAATAAAAATCCTTCTAAACTAAAAAAAACCTTCTAAATTAAAAAAAAAATCATTTATTCTCTATTAAGTCCATCTAATGACTACTGAGAATCTTGTTTCCCTGAAGAATTTGAAAGTAAATGCATAGGTGTATGTTTGGCTATATGTAGAATATGCATATATGTGTGTAAAATGGAGATTAAATAAATCTAAGAATAAAATTAGTACATATTCACAATAGTCAGTGAAATTTTACATTTTAGTGTCAAAGAATAATTAATATAATTCGGTCACATATGAGTAACCACAGTGAAAACATGTAAAGATCCAATGAATCAAAACTACTTTGAGATATCATCTAACTCCAGTAAGATTAGCCCACATCACAAAATCCCAAAACCAGAGATGTTGGCCTGGATGTGGAGAAAAGGGAACACTTCTATACTGCTGGTGGGAATGCACACTAAAGGTTCCCTTTGGAAAGATGTTTGGAGAACACTTAGGGATCTAAAAATAGACCTGCCATTTGATACCGCAGTTCCTCTACCTCTACAGGCACCTGTAGTCCCAGCTACTTGGGAGGCTGAGGTTAGAGAATCGCTTAAGCTCAAGAGTTTGCAGTCGCTGTGAGCTGTGATGCTACGGGATGCTACATCACCCACCTATTGAGGGTGACATAGTAAGACTCTGTCAAAAAAAAAGTTTGCAACAACTCCTGCTCCATCAATAAACAGAAAAGGATGGAAAAGAGCCATTTGGACCATAGTTTATAAGTGGCTTAGAGCTACTCAAAGGAAACTACAAGAACAATAAAAAAATAAGACCTTCAAGTTCAGGTTTGCCCTGACCAGAACAAATCAAATGTTATTACAGAGGATGAAGGGAGTATGAAGGGAATATAAGAGTATAGAAAACAGGGAAGAACCACTCAAATTCCATATTGTCACAAGACTGGTCTCCTCTAGCTCCAAAGTTTATTTAAGTGGTGACAGTAAATTACCAGAATAGAAATCATCTCAGTGGTGGCGCCTGTAGCTCAAGCAGCTAATTTGCCAGCCGCATACACAGAGCTGGAGGGTTCGAATCCAGCCGGGCCTGCCAAACAATGACAACTACAACCTAAAAATAGCAGGGCACTGTGGCAGGTGCCTGTAGTCCCAGCTACTTGGGAGGCTGAGGCAAGAGGATCACTTAAGCCTGGGAATTGGAGGTTGCTGTGAGCTGTGACACCACAGCACTCTACCCAGGGTGATAGCTTGAGGCTCTGTCTCAAAAAAAAAAGGGAAAAAAAAGAAAGAAATCATGTCAGAATTTGTGGCCATTTACAAGTTGTGTGATTTTGGATAAATTACTTAACCTCTCTAGAATTGTTTCTTCACATTTAAAATAACTAGTCTCTCTCTCTCTCTCTCTCTCTCTCTCTCTCTCTCTCTCTCGTTTGGTCAGGATTCAATAATATATCAATACTATGTCAAAATGTCCAGCACATAGTGACTACATCATGGTAGTTACTCAATAAACAGCTGTATTACTGAGTGTTAGAAAGGTCCACTTCCTTTTTCTGAGTGGATGTCAATTGAAGGTTTCTAAAGTTGAGGACTCATGCTTGACCTATGACATAAATACTCAAAGTCCCTAAACTCAGACTTGGTGTTGGCCCTACAGATCTCCATTTCTAAGCCACGTCTGTGTAGATCCACTGCTAAATAACCACGGAATCTGACTTGAGAATCCATCTCCTGTCTCCGCACCCTCCATTTTCCTCAGAAGAGACCAAAACTAACGAAATACACTATAAAACATTCTTTCTTATTTAAAAAAAACTTTTGTCATAATTGTTAATATTGGTTTTAGATAATATCTCGTATCATAACTTATTTTTGGAAAAATATTTTTATGAATCTTGAAAAAAGAGGCTACATGTGCCTTTTTTATCAATAATAATATTTAAATGAAGAAAATGATTAATTTTTTTCTCCACCTCAGAATTATACAGGAGAATGAAGGAAATAATGTAGCCTCAAATTTTCTGAGATTGTGGTATCCAATCAATACCAAATTTTAGGAAGGAGTGGGCTCAGTTTAACAGTTACTAGTGAGTTTATTAATATGGAGGGAGAATTAAGTGAAGAGTATTTTAAGGTGAAATTTTAAATGAAGCATTAGAAAATACAGTGTTCAGCAGTATATTCCATATTTATGATTTTTGCCTTAGTGAATTTTCAGGTACTAAATATCAAATTTAATATACACACAAATATACTGAATTCAAAGAACAAATCCTTTATGCTTCCTTTTAAAAAGCAAGTTGGACTGTAGACTTTTTAAGATAGTCACTTCAGACCATCGGTGGATACTTCATCTGTGTAAATTAACTTTATTTTCAATTACGAAAGGCAAATTTTATGTCACATATGTAGTGTCATATATTTTATTCTGCTTAGATTGGTATTTTGTTGACATCATTGGGATTCCTGCATCTTTTTTTTTTTGTCCAAAGGAAAACATGAATGAGAAAACTTATAGAATAATCTTTCAGACTTAGCAAAGACATTTCATTACTGAGAGGAACGAGTTGCAGCCAGTCAGGGTGACAGTAGAGTCAGGCAAGGTCAAAGAGGAGAGGCCAGACATTCAAATATTCACTGTGTTGTTTCATTAAAAATAAATAAATTGGAAATTTTAAAACATCGCGAGATTATTATTCAGAGATTGTTTTAAAAATATTATCAGACTATTGTTTCCAAGGCCTACTCTTACTTTCTATTACCACAGAAAGAGCGCAATATTCAACACTGTTCCTATTCTTATCTTGGGCATTTCTACCTTGGAATTTTCAGAGTTCTTAAAAATTTTTACTTGACTAAAAGTCACTGTATTTCTCTCCTTTTTTTTCTTTTTGCATTGTAAAACATGAGCTGTTTTCAACTGTTTTCCTAATAAAAAATATGAAAAGATCTAATTTCAGTAAATAGGTTAATAATAATAACCCAACGATTTTCAAAGTTTGTGACGTAATCCTTTGTATCTCCTTTATATCATCCTGTAACAGTTAGACCTGATAATTATACACCAACAGGTGGAGCTGCTTGGAAGTAAGTATATTCTTCACTTGTTGAAACTGTTGGTATTTTCATTTTCAGAAGTTTCTTTACATCAAAATATGTTAAAAACAATAAAATAAAATATATAGAATAGAAATAGATCAAAAAGAGAACTAGGTCTAGTTTTTAAATAAAAGCTAGGAGTAGAGGCAGCATCTGTGGCTTAAGGAGTAGGGTGCCGGCCCCATATACCAGGGGTGTTGGGTTTGAGCCCAGCCTCGGCCAAAAACTGCAAAAAAAAAGCTGGGAGTAAAGTTATTAATCTGATTAGATAAAACTAAAAGCATAAAACTCTCAGTCAGTGATACTTCCATTAAAATTCTAACATTATATTTATTCTTGAGATGATAAAAGCCATTTGATCATTTCCATGAATGTTAATCATTTAAATTTCTTTATACTTTCAAAAATGTAAGTCAAATTTGAGACAACAAAAATCAATCAAACAAAAAAGCCACTGTTTTATCACTTTATCGGTGATTTGCTGTATAGGCAAATTATTTAACAATACACAAATTTATAGGGATCACTAAGTGGCTTCAAATTACTTGAGTATTTTATGTTTATAATATTCAATATTATTCCTAAAGTATGGCAATATAGATATAGATTTTAGATATAGATTTTAGAGAGATATAGATTTTAGACAAATACAATATTTTTAACATTTTTGAGATGTAGATTTTACACAAAAACAATATTATCACTGTAAGTTGTTCCAATAATTTACATATCAATGATAGATGTATTATTTGAGTAATAGATTCTTCTCAGCATTGGCTCTTTAGTTGAAAAATGATACTACATGTTTTCAAGTAGGTCATATATCTGGAATCAAAATTTATTAATTCTATAGCTTTGTCTCAGCGTTTACTTTGATTTCCATGACTAAGTTCTTAAAAATTAAAGTGTGGAAATAGATTTATGTGAAGATACCACATGCTTCATAATTAATTAGCTACTCTGTTTTAATAACACTCCCCCTTTATTTAAAGGTTATGATACTAAGCAAAACATTATTTAAGACATTTCTTCCTGTCCTTTAGTGATACTTGGCACTGAGACCTCCAACAAATATGAGATTAAAAACAGCTCAGGACAAAGAATTTACTTTGCAGTGGAGGAAAGCATGTGCTTCAACCGCACTTTCTGTTCCACGCTGCGATCTTGCACCCTGAGGATCACGGATAACTCAGGTCGAGAGGTGATCACCGTAAACAGGCCCTTGAGGTGTAACAGCTGCTGGTTCCCCTGCTACCTACAAGAGGTCAGTTACTGGCTTTGAAAGTCTTTTTTTTTTTAACAACAGCAATTATTTCTTTAAATGAAATTCATCTGGAGTGAAGCAGTAATTAACCTTTCAATTGTTTGAATCAGTATGTTTCTCTGTTTGAATAGTTTGAGGATTTCAGGTTTCACTACATTTTTTTTCTTTCCGACTAAAATCTATGGTGGTTTCCATGATGTTATTTGGTGATGACAACTCATGTACTATGAAAATAAGACATATCTTCCTGAGTCCCAAAATTAGCCATGTAATTGTGATGTCCACCACTGGGCAAATGGACCCTTTGTCTTCTTGAATGGTAGACAAGTCCAGGAGGTGCTGAGTGATACTAAATCCTGTAAGGAGTTCCCTTGTGTAGGTATTATCGTTTAAGACAGAGTCTCACATTATGTTTACCATTTATGACAAGTTCTAAGGTTTGGCAAAAATAACATTACTGTGCTAGAGGGAATAATTCAATTATTTTTTTAACATACAATAGATTATTATTGTTATTATTTAATAGACCTGTAATAACTTCCAGGACATAATGCAGTTAAATTGACACAGAACATTTAGTTTTTTTTACTGATGTTGATATTATTATATCTGTATGAACTAGCAAGAGTAGGTTTTACTCTTCACATTTTGCAGTCAAGGAAATAGAATGGAGATGAGTTGCCCATGATTGCGCATGCAGGAAATATCATAAATGGGATTGATCCGGATATCCTAATCCAAACATAAGCTTCTCTATTGAGTACCTGTGTATAAGCACTATCCTTAGAACAAAGGACAAGTATGAATATAAAAATGGTTATTTAAGGACTTTTTTTTTCATTGTTAGGGATTCATTGAGAGTACAAAGAATTAGGTGACGCTGATTGCAGTTGTTAGGTAAAGTCCCTCTTGTAATAGTGTCCTGCTCCCAACAGATGTGCCATACACTGTGAACCCCCACCCCCCTCTCTTCTCCTCTCCCTGATCCCTCAGTCCTCTACCCTCCTTGTATTAGCTCATCTACTACCTTCATATTAGAATTGAGTACATTGGATTCTTTTTTTTTTTTTTTT
>CAUYRH010123036.1:0-21509 GCA_963574655.1 Perodicticus potto
GACAGAGCCTCAAGCTGTCACCCTGGATAGAGTGCTATGGCATCACAGCTCACAGCAACCTCTAATTCCTGGGCTCAAGCGAGTCTCTTGCCTCCGCCTCCCAAGTAGCTGGGACTACAGGTGCCCGCCACAACACCCGGCTATTTTTTTGGTTGCAGCCGTCATTGTTGTTTGACGGGCCTGGGCTGGATTCGAACCTGCCAGCTCAGGTGTACGTGACGGGCGCCTTAGCCTGTTGAGCCACAGGCGCCGAGCCTTAAAATTATCTTTTGAAATGATATGTCACCAACATTAAGTATTTTATACACATTATCCATTTTAACCACATGAAATCCTCTTGAAAAAGATTATAAATGAGTGAAAAATGTTTTTTAAGAAAACATTTTGATTTGTAGGTAAATATTATTCAACTAGAGTTGTAATATTCTTTCCCCATCAAGGAAATAAAATTAGTCACATTTAAAATGCGTAACTGGCAAACACATTCAAAGATGGGTTACTTTGTTAGGTATTATGAAAGTACAAAGTTATAACTACTTGTAATTTTAATATAATCTAAAATACTATCATACAAAAACGCAGTCACTGTTTCTATTTAAAATATTCAGCTACAAGTAAAGACTTTGGTGGATTATTCAGACATGAAAGACATTTGTATTTCTAGAAAGTAATTGTCCATTTAGAGAAAACATTTTTCAGATGTTTTAATGTTTTTTTCATTATTAATTCTAGTGACACAAAAAAGATGTCTGAAATTAACCAACTTAGTTATAATTACAGTAGAACCTCCATAGTTGACCACCTCCTTACGCTGACTTAATTTTCACAAACTGGACAGGCACCACGTGTATGTATCAATCAATAAATCAATAGGTCTAGTTCTTTATGTTGACCATATCCATA
Organism: Perodicticus potto; assembly: GCA_963574655.1. Taxonomy (NCBI): domain Eukaryota; kingdom Metazoa; phylum Chordata; class Mammalia; order Primates; family Lorisidae; genus Perodicticus; species Perodicticus potto. The sequence goes on from CAUYRH010123036.1 coordinate 904, forward strand.
TGTTGACCGGTTTGTTACGTTTTCTTGAGTGGTCGACTTATAGACGTTCTACTGTATCCATTCTGCTCAAAGAACACTGTCATATGTGTTAAATAATGGAACATGGAGAATTATAACTAAAAAGATTATCCTAAAAATAAGGAAGTCTAGAACATGATCTCTTCTTAGCTTGATGTAAGTTTGCACCTATTTAAAAAGCATCTATCAGGTAAATTACTGGAGGTAAGAAAAATAGCCAACAGAGCTCCCCAGACAGACAATGATTGTTTACAGAGAGACTTTCTGCCATATTAGCAAGATTTTCAGGACTGGGGCTCCAGGAAGCCTATGACTGATTCAGCAGTAGGTCCTTTACTGAAGGGTTTTGCTGCCCTACAGGTCTGTTTCAGCAGTCAATGTGCACAAACACTGGCTTCCCTGCTAAGGATTCCCCACTCTAGTGTTTAGGAACACCACCAAACCCAGGAGGCTTGGCTCAACATGCATCAACTAAATATCCTGAGGACAGGGCAGTGTCCAGCCCAACATAATTTTTTTTCTTTTTTTGAGACAGAGCCTCAAGCTGTCACCCTGGATAGAGTGCTGTGACATCACAGCTCACAGCAACCTCCAACTCCTAGGCTCAAACGAGTCTACTGCCTCTGCCTCCCAAGTAGCTGGGACTACAGGTGCCCGCCACAACGCCAGAACATTTCTTGGTTGCAGCCATCATTGTTGTTTGGCGGGTCTGGGTTGGATTCGAACCCGCCAGCTCAGGTGTATGTGGCTGGCGCCTTGGCCCATTGAGCCACAGGCACAGAGCCGCAACATAATTTTTTTCAAAATGTAGTTTAACTTGTTTTTTAAATTGTTTGTTGCAGCTACAAAAATCAGCCAGCTTTGCAGAAAACAATTTATTAAATGAATGAAGACTGGTCATCATACCCAAATACAGACAGAATACTGTGACTAAAGCATGCTCTCATTATAGAGACATCAATAACACTTATTAAGCTGACTTTATTCGATTGCTTTTCTTATTTCCATAACTTTTAGGCTGTACCAACAAATATCGAAAACAATAGAAAATTACACTACATTAGCGGCAAACATTATATACACACTGGAATAGACTACTGGGACATAAAACTAGAATTTTATTAGAGCACAAGTACACAGACAAATATGAAACAAAAACAGTGACCTGATAAAGATAAAAACATCGTAGAGTAAAAGATCGGTGAGCAGCAAAATAAAAATGAAACCAATAGTGTACTCTTAACACAAAAGGCTCTATTATCATTACAAACACCAACTGGCAATGGATTAATTGACCCAAGAGCTTCCCAGTCATACAATATATTAACAGAAGTTTCCCTCCATTTTAATTCACCTTTCTTTTCACAAATTATAATTGTAGCAGCTTAAAAAAAGGTTAAAAATTATTTGATTGCAATAGGCACACACGCTTTTTTTCACATAAATCAGTTAAAAGTGTATCTAAACATAATCTATCAAAAGGAGGAAAGTAAGTGTATCCTCAATCAATAGTACAGTATTTTTTCTGTGTTAATTATGGTTATTACTTCAATATAGATGTCTGGTCTTAAATTATACTGCCTATATTAATAAATCTATCTTTTTATTCCCAATTAACTTTTTACAATACTTTTTTTTTTTGCAGTTTTTGGCCGGGGCTGGGTTTGAACCCACCACCTCTGGCATATGGGGCCGGTGCCCTACTCACTGAGCCACAGGCGCCGCCCATTCCCAATTAACTTTTAAGTGACAGGGTAAAAGAAAGCTTCAAAACATTTTTAAAATTTGCATGATGGAAGACCTTATTGAAGTTGAATACAGCATTCAATTTGCTAAACCACAAAAGTTCTTCATTTTTACAGACAAATGAATTGTACATAGTGATTCTGTTGAATCCAACATGCTTCCAGTTCCTATCTCACAAGGTTTCAGGCCTATGGGGTTACAGTTACATTTTCAGATTAAAACATGAAAGGTACAATTATTTACCATAGGATAATTTGGCAAATCTATGTCTAACTCTAGCCGTCAGAGCATTTAAAGTCATGGAGGATACTGGAAACCCTACAAAGTAGAAACCTATGTATTATTTGGTTAAAAATTTGCCCTGGGCAAAAAGACCTCAGGACAGACATATGAAATGTCCAGAAGACCCAAATATGGGAAATAAATCCAAGAGAAAGATTCAAATAAACATGCCCACTGCTATCTAACAGATCTTTTTCGAGACAGAGTCTCACTATGTCCCCCTTGACAGAGTGCCGTGGTGTCACACCTCACAGCAACCTCCAACTCTTGGGCTTAAGTGATTCTCTTGCCTCAGCCTCCCAAGAAGCTGGGGCTACAGGTGCCCGCCACAACACCCAGTTATTGTTTTGTTGCAGGTGCCATTGTTTTACTGGCCCAGGCTAGGTTCGAACCCGCCAGCCTCAGCATATGTGGCTGGTGCTGTAACTACTGTGCTACGGGCGCCAAGTCACTAACAGAAATTATTAATCATCAAGATAAATCATGCCATTATCTTTGGTGTACAAAAGGAATTCTTGGTGCAAAGAAACATCTGATGAAGGAATCAAGAATACTTTTGTGTGACTCTGGAGGCCACCAGACAAAGGCAGAACTTCTTTAGACCATACATAACTGAATTTCTTTTTATTGCTCTATCACCTCATTGAGGGACAATAATTTAAAGAATATTCTAGGGAAAAGACTCACAGTTAAAATCTGCCTTTCTTTTCCTTAAAGCAAGGAAGTGGTGGGGGCTTTGATGAATTAGTTTTAATGTTCTTAGAATTAAATCAGTAATTTCAGTAGAAATGTATCCAAATACAGTTTGGGCTGCTGCTATGTATCTGACAGTCACACAAAAAGTCTCTATATAATTTGGGAGATTATCCCTTTATTAAAAGAATCTTGTAATTGTAAGCCCATTGAACTGACAGTAGGAAACCCCATATCAAGTGAGGAGTTTTGGCATGTTGGTGTAAAAAGGCTCTTCACAAAGCAGCCTTCTTTCCTTAACGCTTTATGACAGTGTTCCCTCCTGTTTTAAAAGTATAAGTAAAGCATAACCGTATTTCCCCCTGTTGAATTTTAACAATCTATAGTTATCTGTTGAAACAATTTTCTCTTTACTTTCAGAGTTTGGAATTGCTGAGGCAAGATGGAAACACCAGGAATCAAACTAGACAGGGGGGCATAAAAAAAGTCCTGACAGCCATAAGGCAACAAATATGTTAAGGAAGTCCACGCCAATGCTGCAGGTAAAAGCTGACATTTGGAACTGTGAGGCTTCAAGGGTCCCCTATAAGGAAATAAAATTACTAAATAATCTTATTAAACACAATCCAAATAGTAAACCACAAAAACAATGCCTACACCTCATAGTCCTCTGTTGTTACATTGTTCAGCCTAAGAATACCCAGATCAAGTGAAATCTTTCTGCTCTGTTGTCACTCTACTGGATTTTTCTGTAAGGTGTTCAAGTATCAGAAAAGAAAAAGATTTAAAATTTTAAGGGAGGGAGCACTAAAAAAGTTCAGAAATCTTGCTCTCTTTTTCTTTTAGCAAATGTTTTCCTTTCAAAGAGTTGGTAAAGTGTGGGAGAAAAGCTGATCTACCGTGGAATTATACCTATGATACAAGAGTCTCAAGTTTGGCACCACTTTGACAACCACAGTGTTTCCTTCTGCAGAGGCCACTAAGTGCTGGTTCAAAATGTGAAATGACGAAGTACATACTCAGGTCACACATACAAATGTTGACTGGCACAGCCTTTTAACACAGTTTTTCAGTTTAACTACAGTAAGTGATAGCAGCAATGGTTAACAATTCCATATAAACAAACGTCACAAACACACATATGAAAGAGCACCTATAACAACATGCAAAATCTCAACAATGACATCACTGACTATTACACAATGCATAGAATTTGTAATGGTTTTTGGCAAGATGGGGTTTTTTTTGTAACAAATGCTTTATAAAACAAAGTTCTCTTGTTAAAAATGTTATTTAAAAAGTTGAAATATAATGGACTATAGATACAAAAGTTTAGTTAGATAAAGTTAATCTGAGTGGATTAATACTAAACACGGTCCTGCTACTTTATCTAACATAAATAATCAATTATAAATTAATTTCTAATGGAAGTATACTACAGTATTTGATTTGTAAAATGTAAGAATTACAGAAAATAAACAAGCATAAAAGTCACTAAAATACAGTATGCACAATTACTGTTAGGAGTCTATATTGCTGATTCCTTAATCCTATTTACCACAAACAAATAAATTATACCAAAACATTTCAAAGCTCTTATTGAAATGAATGCCATGGTAAAAATGCTCTCTAATTCCAGTGTAATACTAAGACAAACATCGGAAGTCTAGCAAAATTCAACATTCCATAAAAAGACAAATAATTACATTGTACCTTTTTTAAACAGGCAGGAATTGATCTTTCTTTCAAGTATGATCTTGCAAATATAATTTGTAAAATAAAAATTTGTAAAACTTTTAATATTTATGCTTGAATTCCTTTTCAGAAGAATAAGCAAGATAATATAATGAAATACAAACTACTTGTATTTCTACATTTTACTGCTGTAGGACTCTTTCATCAGTTCCCATTATTTTTCCCTTTACTATTTCTAAATAAATTCACTTCAGAAACATCCTAATTATGTTGACAGAAATGTGATCTCCTTGACTTGAGGGTATATCCCAAACTTTTGAATATAAGTTTTAAAACTTTCCATGGACTAAAAAAGATTGCACTGAAAACCAATAATACAGATGCTGTGTAGCTCGTTACGAAGTGAATACCAAGTTAAATAAAAAGTTACTTTCTAGTTTACTATCTACAAATCTATAACTGGAATTCAAGTCATAGATTTGTGGATAGTTTATTTTCCATCCACGATTGAAAACTAAATAAAGGCTGGGTACAGTGGTTCACACCTGTAATCCCAGCACTTTAGTAGGCCAAGGTGGGAGGATCACTCAAGGCTAGGAGTTGAAGACCAGCCTGAACAACATAGCGAGACCTGTCTCTACCAAAAAAAAAAAAAAAAAGAGAGAGAGAGAGAGGAAAAAAACCCCAACTAAATATAAATGAAGTAGGCCAAGAGATGTTCCTTAGCATAAAGGAACAACTGCATTTAGAGATTATCCTAACAAATTTCAAAAGGAGAAGCTGCTAAAATCAGGATATAAAAACACATGCAAAGTAAAAGTTCATGTTCAAAAATAGCCTATTGGAAACTGGCAGTTTGAATCTACTTCTAATAGAAATTTGTGAGTTTGGAAAACAGAAAAAATATATACTCTAACTCAATGGAAATGTAGGGTTGTTTTCCTCCCTAAGCTCCACAGACAGGACGTCTGGGTGCCTAGGTTCTAGTTCTGGCTTTAATCCTAACGAGGTAAGGGTCACATCCTAAAAAGGTGTGAGCACCTAAGCATTCATCTCATCACTCTGGAGAGGTGGTTTCCTTGTCTGTGAAAGATGTGATTAGATTAGATGTTTCCAATCTTATTTTATAGCCAGCACATCTGAAGGATGTGAACAGAGGTCACAGCAGCTCGGTCAGTCTAGTCTCAACAAGGAAAGGTAGAAGAATAGGAGACATGAGCATTCCTGGGGAATCTTTGTTTGAGGATCTTTTCTCTTTGGTATTTCCAATTTCCTTGCCCTCTCCGCTTTCTCCCTCCAGAGGCCACAGTAACCACTACTCTTCACAGCACTAAAAACTCAGGAGCAGGATGCTCTCATGGGTCCAAGTCTAGCCTCTGTGACTGTAATTCAACAAAGGCAATGACTTACATTAATTCTCTGACCTAATTAATATTCTGATCAAATTGGGACTCTGACCCTAATTCAACAAAGTGATAGTTTACATCAAAACTCAATTTAAATGTATTAAATGCTATCTTTTGAAAAATAATGCAATCTTTGGCGGGGCATGGTGATTTATGCCTGTAATCCTAGTATTTTGGGAGGCCAAGGGAGGAGGATTTTATGAGGCCGGGAGTTCAAGACCAGCCTGAGCAGCATATGGAAACCACATCTTTACAAAAAATTAAAATATTAGCTGGACTTGGTGGTGTACATCAGGTTGCATCGACTGTAACGATACCACACTCTAGCTTAAGTGCAAGAGACCCTGTCTCAAACAACAACAAAAAAAGATAGAATCTTCAGCACCAAACCAGGATTGGCAGGCCCAACTGGTCAATTTAAATAAGAAACTTTTGATACTTTCCTTTTCCTCTATTTAGAAAAGTGAAATCAGAGTTGTAGGCAGTTTATATTATCCCCTCTTTTCTGTTACCTCACTAGAACTACACAACCACCAACAGGATGATACCTGCAATATATAACTTTATCCCTATTCTGTTTGATAGCCAGGATCTCTAAAGTTATTCTAGCTTCATCACTTTCCTTTACGAAAAGGTATGCACTCGTATCATCCCTGCCAGATTCAAGAGGGAAGGAAAAGCATTAAATAAAAAACAAAAACAAACAACTGAGGATTGTTTGCCAATCTGCATTTCTTAATAAACGTTTTTTTTTTTTTGGTTTGGTTTTTTTTTTTTTGAGACAGAATCTTACTATGTTGCCCTCAGTAGAGCACTGTGGCGTCACAGCTCACAGCAACCTCAAACTCTTGGGCTTAAGTGATTCTCTTGCCTCAGCCTCCCAAGTAGCTGGGACTACAGGCACCCGCCACAATGCCCAGCTATTTTTTGTTGCAGTTATTTGGCTGGCCCGGGCTGGGTTTGAACCCGCCACCTTGGTATATGTGGCTGGCGCCGTAACCACTGTGCTATGGGTGCTGAGCCTTAATAAGTAATTGTTTATCTGCACCACATCAAATGGTAAATGTCCAGAGATATATTTTACATAAAGGAATTCTATTTGGGAAATATTTCCTAAACTGATAGAGAACTTGTCAATTCTTTAGTATCTGTAACTATTTTTTTAATGAACGAACCTTTTAAAAAATATCTTTCTGCCATAAATTCTCATATATTCCCCTTGACCTTTCTCCTAGAGGCTTGGAAATTTATTTCTTTTATCATATGGTAGAGAGTTTTATTTATAGATTGTTTTGGCTAGAGAAATAAAGATCAAAATACAGCTTTCCTATAGATAAAACCAGAAAGAAGAGGGCTGGATTAAAATCTAAAGTGCTGTCACGTATTAAGCTGTGGATATAATCAACAAACTATAAAAAATCTGAACAGTTTCATAGTCTATCTCTAATTCCGGGAATCATATGGATAGTATTTTTCCCCTAAAAGCTGCTGTAGTAATCCTAACTCACTAAAAAACCTCCAAAACAACAGCAGCAACAACAAAATCGTCTATTAAATACTGTTTATTTGCTGGCACCAAATCTGCAGGCAAGATCAAACTCTACTATCCCTGGTAGACCAGCAACCAGTATTTAGTTGGTTACTGGTTGATGGCAGTATTGGCTTACAGGCATAGGAGAGGCATTCTCTCTGGCCACAACTTCCCCTTCCCTATCTGCATTTTCACAAACTCTCCTGAAATCTGGTTTCTGGTTTTATTTGGGGTAAAAATAAATGACAATCCCTGGGAGGCTGAGGCAAGAGAATCATCTAAGCCCAGGAGTTGGAGGTTGCTGTGAGCTCCACAGCACTCCACCGAGGGTGATAAAGTGAGACTCTGTCTCTACAAAAAATAAAAAATAAAAAAATAAAAATGACAATCCCTTAAATACATAATTCCTTGGGTACATACACAGTCACCTCCATGACAAATTTAAGTGTTCTTTATAAAGAGTGACACGAACTTCTGCTCTCTACTGGTGACCTGGGAGAACAAACTCTGCCGACTGTCCCATCTTAAAATAACTACAGTAATGGGGCCTGAATAATTTGCTAACAAACATGCCAGGTGATGGCACCAATCTCCATCAATTCAGAGTTCAACGAATATTGATGACGTTGTTACACTAGAGATTTTGTTTATAATCTGTCACTTCAGAGGGTCTACAGAAGTACAGCAAATCACGTCTTGAGCAAGCTGCTGCTGCAGAAAAGGACAGGGCTTAATCTGGATCCAGTTTCAGATGCTGATGCTCTTTTGTGTTAACTGTGACATGAGCAACCCATCTGACTTCTCTGGACTTCCTCATTTATAAAAGAGAAATAATGATACATAATAGAACTATTGTGAGAATTTAGTGAAACAACTTATAGAAGCACTTAGTACAATGGCACACAGCAAAGGCTCAATAAATGACAGTGGTTGAAGATACATCTTATGCATGTGTGTACCTATGTGAACACCACAGATGGTGTAGAAGTGGTGCTTCACCTTATTACTGATTTTCAAATAGGCTCTAAAAGAAGATGCTCCACGAAATGCTCAAAGCAGTGTTATGCGCTGTGTAGCAAACCAACATATTCAATAAATAAATAATGGACAAACTGCATGAGTACAACGTTTAGGAAACTATGCCAAATACTACTGGCATAGAGTTTTTTGTGGGCTCTCAAAAATGAAATAAAACTTTTATTACAGTGTCTTTAATAAAGTCTTTGAGAAGAGGGACTGTTTTATTCACCTTTGTGCCTCTCCCAGTGTCTAGACCCTAGCTGCTCAATAAATATTTGTTGATGTGACTATAAATTTTCATCTCAATAAAGTCATTGATTTCATGGCATCTGGGAGCTAAGCCATATGGCTCACACTAGTAAATGCCATGGAAGATTCAGCTAACAATAATCTAACTGAAAAACCAAACAAGCCTGATCTATGCTATAAAATTTTCAGACTATTCTTTTGTAGACCAGGCAGTGATTTAACATAGGGTAAATTTAACACAGGGAAACATAATTATAAAATAAATAGTTGATATATATTTATGAATCATACTCTGACTAGCTCTAATAACCACGACAACAAATACAATATTAAAATGAGCTATCTTGGCTAAACATCCTAAATATCTCTTTTTCAAAATTATAGTTTTTAAAAATAATTGCTAACATCTACAGTTTTTAACAGTTGCTTACATAAACATGGAAGAAAGATCAAATTATTTAGTTATATCATCCAAATGCTGACAGATCAGTTCAGTGTTTTTGTTATAAACAGTGCAAAACTTCCATAATTATGTGACGGACACTGGAAAATTTCTTAGATCCCATTAAGATTGTGAAGTGTAAACTTTGCAAATATGGTTTTATTCAAACCATGGAATTGCCTGAAAAGGTAGCACATTCGGTTGTGATAAACACATTAAATGTTCGGTTTTTGCTCATATACAATTTTGACGTCTACCTCTGCCACAGTGTGAACATGTTTGTTTTTTTCTAAGTTAAAATACCAAAGAGTAAAAAAAGTATCTGGCAGTGGTATGTCCTTAATATGGTTTAGATAAAAACACAAAATTTAGAGGTAGTTGCAGATTTTTCCTATTTTAATAAACTCAAAAAAATACTATAATGTGGCTATGGTTCTATCAAGCCATTCTTCAGAAAAAAAAAGTTTTCTGAATCTAAGTCACAGTGTTTCTGTTTGGTTTATCAGAGCAAAATACACATAAATAAAAAATAATTCACGTTCTCAATTTAATCGTATTCTTCTAAATGAAAATGCAGGATGATGAAGCAGGAGACAGATTTTCATTTCAGTACCTCAATAAACAAATAGGGATTCAAAATTTTTTAGTTCTTTCTCAGTGCATACTAACTGCCCTTTCTCCCTAAGACAAACTTACTTTGCTGTCAAAAACGTTATCAAGAATTTAAAAACTATGTCAATTAAAAGATATAATGCACAATCACATTTTTAGTTTTTTACAGAGACCGTTTTTTAAAAAAACGAGGTAATGCACACAAAAATAACTATTTTTTAACAAGAGTTCCCTTGAAGTAGGCAAGGAAGGTTTTGTTAAAAGAACTGAAAGAGGCATTGTGATTCAAAACGTCTGGAGGGTGGGGGACTAGAAGACCCCGCGCTACATGAAAGATCACTCAGAAGTCCCTTTAATCAGAGATGGTAAGACACTAAGTGCCCATCTCTGGCTCAAATCACTGGGAACTAATTATAAGCTGGTACTGAGAAAGAAAACCTCTGGACTGAGATGACAGACTGACATTTCCTCAGCTGTAATCTAATCCACCCACCTTGATCTCACCGTAAGATGGAGATAACTCACCTTCTTTTCAAAGTTGCCAAAAGTACTAGGTTAATGTATAGAGAATTAAATATGTATATACTGAAATGTATCTGAAGAAATATTTGCCAAAATGTTACCAGTATTCATCTTTGGCTAGCAAATTTATGAGCTTATATTTTGTATTCCTTATCCTTATCTGTATTTTCTAATTTTTTAATAATCAGTAACCATTACTTAAGTATGTGACGCATCTAATTCACTTAGTACAGTGCCGGCACACTACCTGGCTCAAAAATGGCAGCTATCACCATTATTAATACAAAAAAATAAAGCAAGACATCCTTTGCTCTTCTTTCTTGTTTCTGCATATGTAAATGCATGCTTCTCTATAGAGGAAAAGTCATGAAAATGAAGCTAATTCTACCACACAAAGTCTACAGCAGACTTCTCACTCCTGAGCCAAAAGAGAAGTCACAGCTTTGAGGAAAGGGTTGTTACACACTTAACAACTTAGTGTTGCGAACAGCTGCCTAGGCAAGGGAAAGCTCAGCTCCGTGATGATTTAGCAGACAAATCCGAATATTTGCCCTGTTCATTCAATAAATTAATACATAAAATACCTCCTACCTTCCTAGCTAATGTCAATTAGGAGGTCTTTGAAGAACAAATTATCTCCCAATAGAAACCTATGTCCAACAAACCAATTAAGGTTTGGAGTTTATGTGTGATAATGATTACAAAGGACAGGAACCTGGTTTTAACGGACCAGCTACAGAATAAGGAGAACAGGAGGTTTAATATCTAAATTTATGTTATTTTTGAAGTATCTCAACTAATAATTTACCACAGGCTTCAAAACTTGAAAACAAAGACCTTGGAAAAACCACCACAAATGCTTAACCAAAATTATTACTATTATAATTGCAGGATATTGCATATAAATGAATTTATATTTACCGTAGAAGAAACTCACACATTTTCAAGAATGTTTAGAATTCAGCAAAACCTGTCAACAGAATACTGTTACTTAAAGTAAGCGTCAATATTCCTTTGATCTCAACTACAGAGTCAAGCAACCCCTGGGGTAAAGAGACTGAAGTTTAATGCATATAAATAAATAATTCAGGGATCTAACTTTGAAAAGGATGAATTTTGTTGTACTTGACTGCTGCTTCTAGAGTTTTAGTTAAGACTTTTCCATTCTCTACCTTTTCTTTATGCTTGATATACAACATAATGCTTAGGAACCCTTTCAAAGCTTTAGTAGCTTTAAATTTCTTTTTATCCAATAATCAAACTACATTTATACTGATTTCTTAGGGACAAAAGAACATTCCATCCAGGCTCAAGAACAACAGTAAAAATGAACTATGTAACAGTCTTTTTTGCCACGATATTAGACTTTGCATATTATTTTAAAATTATGCTATCTTCCAAAAAGAATGGCACCTTTATTCCTTCCTTCTACCTCTCTTCCTCCCAAAAAGACAGTAAATAACTAGACTTTCATACACTTGCAAAAAATAGGACATAAGAGCTAAAATTCTAATAAGTTAAAAAAAAGAATACGAAATACATTGATGCCGAGCTTATATAACACTTCCATACTCTGGACCTGGCTAAATACAGTTTCATGTAAGCAGTAAAGTTACTGCTGACTCCTCTTGAGTAGCATAAAAGTTTTTAAATTAAAAAAATAAAGCCACTTATTAAGGACACTAAAAATGAGAGGTGGAGTGGGACAGAAAAGCAGGAATTGAGGACACAAGCGCCAAGGATGACTCTGTTTCCTTTTGACAGTTAAAAAAAGTAAAAAACAGAATTCCTTCTCTACTTTGCATTGCCTGAGAACCACTATGGTTTTGTAAAGTCTGTAACAGTAATTACATTTAATCACCCACAAGTACATTTGCCTTAAACCTATTAAATACTGTCATACTAAATTATCTCCATTGGCTTATTTGTAAAAAGAAAAATATATATTTATATTTTTATAAAGTTAATTAACACTGAGGGCAGAGGAAAGGGAATGAGAAGTACTGTAGAATCAATCCCAGTTTCTCTGGACACAGTAACAAAATTGGGTCTTGCTCAAGCCACCTGGTCAAGCAGTGTCTGAGGACGAGTCGTAGGAGGCGGAGACGATGAAATTGCCACTGTTGGAGTGTCCAGCCACTGACTGGGCGGCCTGCTGGCTCAGATTGTTACAGATAAGCACCAACTGGTTGCTCTGGGCCTCTGACAAAGTGCTGCAGCTTTGATACACACTGAAGTTAGTTTTCCTGCCCGGGATGTTGCCCTTTTCACACATGGTCTTCACCATCTTGGCCAGCTTGTTCTTACCAAGAGCCTGGCAATTGTACCAATGCAGAGCTGCCAAGTTCACGACTGGCTTGATGGATAAGTAGAAGGGGGCATCCTCATAGCGCATGGCAGGAGGCCGCCGCTGAGCATACTCCTTATAGTCCTGCACCGGGCAGGTCTGTGGGGCGTGCTGGGTGGCGTACACACGTGAGTCTGTTCCCCCCCTCTTGGTTTTGGCATTCAGGTCCCCAGTGTCTTGACCCATCCACTCCAAGTACTCCAGCCCTGTTTCTGTCACCCGGAGCCGGATGTCACCCCATTTCAAGGTAGATCCGTGGAATCCTGTGCAGTGCCCAAAAGCTTTTGTGTTGTTGAGCCAGACTAGGTTGAGCAAACCCTCAGGATTATATCGGCTTAGCAGCCCCCGCTTACGCAGGATGAGCTCATCAGCAAAGGTGAGCTTCATGGACTTGTGTGGCTTATTTCCTTTTCCTTTGCAGCGGAGTTCAATTTGCTTCTGTTTCAGGGCCTCTTGGGAACGCTTGAATTCCTTATCCCTGGTGATACTGTAGCCATACCTGTGTTCCTTCAGGTATCGTTCAAGCCCACACTGGTAATTGGCCAAGCTGTTGGGTTCGTATTCAGACCCATCCTTCTGCCTGGCATCAACAAAGAAAGATGCAAGGTAGGCATCCAACTCCTTGCAAGGGATGACATAAATCTCTCTTGTCTCAGAAGGATACTTGGAGATGAGGAACTCACGGAAATTGCGGAGCGCGGTCTGCGTGCTCCGGATGGTTTTCTCGTTCTGCTCCCTGCTGAGCTCAGCTGCTCTTTCATCCTGGTCTGCAACAAATTGGGGGGGAGGAATAGAGAGGGTGTTGATGAGTTCAGACAATGCACTTGCTACTCTGAAATAAAGTTTCCTTTTATAATGACAAGGGAAAGAAGGAATCAGTTTTACAGAAATCACTGATAAATGTTATTTACATACCTGTCTAAGCCAACTCCAGTTTCACAAATGATGTATTAGACCAGTGTACAGCCCATTACAAGCAAAATGAGCTTCTTGTGTCACTGGCACATAGTTTAGTGTGTGAAGGTTTGTGGAAAGACAGAGATTAGAGACAGCTTTCATTTTAGGAGAAATGTGGAACTGAAATGTGTTCTTTATCCTACTGCTGTGTACAAGGGCCCCATTAGCGCTGACAAACTCATTCTGAATAACTTCATTTGTGAAACCAGAGGTTGTACTGGTTCCATTTTGTTGAGTTTAACTAAAAAAAAATGTTTGTTATTTTAACACATCATTAAAAATCTATATTAAACAATGACTACACAGGTCTTTTACGGTAGTTAATTAGATACTTATTCTTCTATAATTCAGGTAAACACAGCTTATAAAGTACGCTATATATAATTGCAGGGCAGTTTGCAATAAGTGATAAAAATATTTGGTATACTGGAGGGTTAGAATAAAACATCATAGCTATAAAGACTGGAGAATTAAATATGAATTAGGCAATTATAGTTAAGATGTAAGAAAAGGGTATGTCTTCTGGATACATAATTTGATTTTATTAATTTATTATATATATTCTGCTGAGAAGTTAAGAGGCCTTTTTCTGGTATGGATTGTTCATGATTAAGTACCAATATTTTAGAGTAGCAGTCCTCACACTTTGCTGTGCTTCAGATTTGCTCAGGATGCTCAAGCAAAATGCAGATTAGTAGGTGGCAGGTCTAGGAATATGAATTTTACCCAGTAGCTCTGGTGCTCATGAGAAAGTCTGAAAGAGTACATTTTTAGAAACAAAGTTCTAGTGCCTATGTCCTAGGAGGAAATCCTACTCTATTTTGACCAATTTTTTTGTAATGGCTAAGTTTAATGATGTCACTTAAATGGTTCCATTTCAATAAAAATGTAATTTAAATTTAAGCTCTTAATATTAACAATAAAAATATCTTGGCAAAAATCACTACTACTATGTCAGAGATAATCTGGGTGAAATTTAAAAGACGAACACTAAATATGAAATTGTGTAATGAAAAACCCTAGGTTATCCTATTGATATCTGGGGTTTGTCTCTAAAAAAATAATAAAATAAAATAAAAACTGAGTCTCACTTTGTTGCCCTCTGTAGAGTGCTGTTACATCATAGCTCATAGCAACCTCTAGCTCTTGGGCTTAGGCAATTCTCTTGCCTCAGCCTCTCAAGCAGCTGGGACTACGGGTGCCTGCCACAACGCCCAGCAATTTTTTTTGTTGCAGTTTGGCCGGAGCTGGGTTCGAACCCACGCCCTCGTATATGAGGCTGGTGCCCTACTCACTGAGCCACAGGCGCCACCAATATCTGGGGTTAATATAAAATAAAATAGGAAATGTAATTTCTTATTCTAAAGTACAAAATAAAAAGCATTTTATTTGTCCCAATTATCCTTATGTAAGAAAACTTTCATATGTAAGGTTGCTCAGTGGAAGTCTTTATAATTACCCCATCCAGCAATTATAATTAAATAAAATTTCTATACCCTAAATTTTATTTTAAAAGCACACTACTTTATGGCAGGATGCAGTGGCTCATGCCTGTAATCCTAACACTTTGGGAGGCTGACAAGGGATGATCACTTGAGCACAGGAGTTCAAGACTATACTGAGCAAAAGCAAGACCCCTTTTCTACTAAAAATAGAAAATAATGAGCTGGGAGTCGCCTCTAAAAATAGCCGGGCATTGTGACGGGCGCCTGTAGTCCCAGCTGCTTGGGAGGCAGAAGCAGGAGAATCGCTTGAGCCCAGGAGTGGGAGGTTGCTGTGAGCTGTGAAGCCACAGTACTCTACCCAGGGTGACAGCTTGAGGCTCTGTCTCCTAAAATAAATAAGTAAATAAATAAATAAATAAAGTTGTCTGTGAAGGTCTGAACTGGGGTATTCTGAATTCAGGACATATGAAGGAGTGACCGGTTAGTGAGGTTGATTCTTTTAGATAGGACTGACATATTCTGCAGGACTATCAAGTTCAAGATAAAGAAGCAGCTTAAAACTATATTCATTTCTTTCAAATGATTTAGTGTGCTTTTCATTCACAAGGTATTTAACAACTATCAAATCATATCATGAAATTACTGATTCTACCAGTTGATCCTTATCTTTGTGTTCTAAAATATTCATTACTTTCTATTATGCCTCCTTTTTAGAAAACTAAACCGATTGAAACTTACGCAGAAAACCTTTGGGTATCAATTTAAAAGTAAATGAGTGACATAGAGTTTTTCCAAAGTTCTTTTAAGAGATATGGGATCCAAAAAGTTTAAGTATGTGAGGCTAAATTAAGCAGCATTAGTTAGTCTGCAGTAAGTGGAACCGGTGAAGATGACTGAGAAGGATCTGGAGTGCTGGCCTAGGTGTTACCACCTGTGACAGTTCCCTGGGTGAGGCAGCAAGCTCTCTTACTTCTAAATCTCCCCATTTTATTTTATTTATTTTTTATTTTTTTATTTTTTTGAGACAGAGTCTCACTTTGTCATCCTGGGTAGAAAGCCATGGCCTCACAGCTCATAGCAACCTCAAACTCTTGGGCTTAAGCAATCCTCTTGCCTCAGCCTCCCAAGTAGCTAGGACTATAGGCGCCCACCAGAATGCCTGTCTATTTTTAGAGATGAGATCTTGCTCTGGCTCCACTGGTCTTGAACTCTTGAGTTTAAGCAATCCACTCCCCTTGGCCTTCCAGAGTGCTATGATTACAGGTGTGAGCCAAGGTGCCCCGCCTCCCCCACATTTTTGGTACCATGCTAAAACATTCAAAGTCGACTGACCCATTCACATCTTTTCGACTCATCCTCGGCCCAGCCTTATTTTCAAGCCTTTCCTGCACTTCCACTGGGCCTCAACTTAGTTAAAAGTCAGCCATTACATGTGCAGGGAAATACAACTAAAGAAAAACATCGCACTGTCATAGCCTTTCCTAATACCTTGGAATGTGCAACCAGAGGAGGCTGGAAGAGTAAAGACACCCTAATTCGTTTTTGAGGGAAAGACTTTTTTCAGCTAATAATGAAATCAAATAAAACCAGAGAAATTGAACAAAAAAAACACAGAACTATTAAAATTATCTTGCCTTTATCCCTAGCTTTAGAAAATTTTGTTCCAGTCCTTTTAAACTTTTATTAGCTGGCATGCAACATACATGTAATGAACAAGACAGCCAGCTACCAGCATCCCAGGAGCCTCCTGTGTTCCTTTCTTCTAAGTTATTCCCTCTCAACAAGAAAAACTGCTACCCTGACTTGAAACATCACAGGTTTGTTTGGCTTGTTATTGTACGAATGGACTCTTAGAAGGAAAATTCTTATGTGTCTATTTTGACTCAACATCACGTTCATGAGTTTCATCCATATTATTGTATATTTGTAGATAACTTATCCTCATTGCTATGTACCATTCCATTTTCCAAATACATCATAATTTCTTTTTCCATTTTTTTTTTTTTTTTGACAATGCATTCTATTCATTTTCAGTTTTTGGCTATTTTCAATAAAATTACTATTAACATTCTAGTGGTATCTTTTGGTGACCACGTGCATGCATTTCTGTTGGATGTATACTTAAGACTGGACTTGCCAGGTCAGAGGAAATCACACATTTAACCTTAATAGACACTGGCAACCATTTTCCAAAGTTGTTGTACCAATTTACTTTTCCCACCATAGGAAAAGGTGCTCCACACCTTCAGCACCATTACGCATTGTTAATCTTTCTTTCTTTAACCACTCTGCTGGGCATGTAGTGATACTGCAGTGTGGTTGTTTTCATTTCCCTGATGACTAATGCTGCTCAACACCTCTTCATGTTTACTAGCCATTTAGATATCCTCTTTTGTGAGATATCTGTTCAAATATTTTGCCCATTTTCCCACTGAACTGTCTGTTCTTTCCTTACTGTTTGTGTCAGAGGTTCCCCCCGCTCCCCACCCAGAGACAGAGTCTCACTTTATTACCCTCAGTAGAGTGCCGTGGTGTCACAGCTCACAGCAACCTCCAGCTATTGGGCTTAGGCGATTCTCTTGCCTCAGCCTCCAGAGTAGCTGGAACTAAAGGCGCCCGCCACAACACCCAGCTATTTTTTTGTTGCAGTTTGGCTGGGGCCGGGTTTGAACCCGCCACCCTAGGTTTATGGGGCTTGCTCTGCTCACTGGGCCACAGGTCCCGCCCGTGTTAGAGGTTTTAACATATTCTGGATATGAGTCTTTGTCAAATAAATGTATTGAAAATATCTTATCCCAGCCTGTGGCTTGCCTTTCCACTTCCTTCATGGTGTCTTTTAAAAAACGAGAGTTCCTAATCTTAATATAGTCCAATATATCCAATTCTTTTCCTAAATGGTTCATGCTTTTTGTGTCCTGTTAAAAAAACTGTTGCAACTTCCAAGGTTATAGAAGATCTTCCATTTCTTCTCCATCTTTCTTTCTTTCTTTCTTTTTTTTTTGAGATAAGAGTCTCACTTTGTCGCCCCCGGTAGAGTACAATGGCATCCTAGGTCACAGCAACATCAAACTCTTGGGCTCAGGTGATTCTCCTGGGCACCACAACGCCCAGCTATTTTTAGAGATGAGGTCTCACTCTGACTTAGGCTGACTTGAACCTGTGAGCTCAGGCAATCCACCTGTCTCAGCCTCCCAAGTGTTAGGATTATAGGCCTGAGTGCCCAGCAATCTTCCATTTCTTCTAAAAGCTTTACTGGTTTACATTTCAATCTGCAATCCACCTAAGGGTAAATTTTCACATTTTGATCTGCCATCCACTAGAACATCCACCTGTGTGTTCTGAGATAGAAATTAAGATTGACTTACTTCAGGCTGGATCATGACACATTTGATTTTAATTAATTAATAAAATGTGAATAGGCAATATAAGCATATATGGTATAGCATCTAAAAACTACAAATGGGAATAGAGTGAAAATAAGTCACCTTCTCATCTCATCACTTTGTCACCAAGTTTCCCTCTTCATGGCAACCAACTGATTTGATATAATTTTGGAGATATTTTATAGACACACTTACTCATTTTATTTTTTTTCAAAATGCAGGTAGGAATATATTATACACTCTGTTCTACACCATGGCTTTTATCCTTAACTATGCAGTGCAGATAGCCCATATCATTACATATACAGGTGCAATCTTTTCAATAGCTATACAATGGCTCAATGCCTGCAGCTGAGCGGCTAGGGTGCCAGCCACATGTATTGGAGCTGGCGTGTTCGAACCCAGCCCGGGCCTGCCAAACAACAGTAACAACTGCAACCAAAAAATAGCCGGGGATTGTAATGGGTGCCTGTAGTCACAGCTACTTGTGAGACTGAGCCAAGAAAACTGCTTAAGCCCAAGAGTTTGAGGTTGCTGTGAGCTGTGATGCCTCAGCACTCTACTCAGGGCGACATAGTGAGACTATGTCTCCAAAAAAAAAAAAGTAAGTGTACAATATTTTCTATGGATATACCATGATACATTTTTCTAGTTTCCCAATTCCTTATGGTTGGACATTTGCATTATTTCCACTCTGCTGCTATTACAAACAATGTTGCAATGGGTATCCTTGTATACTTGACATTTCTGATGCATGGGCAAGTATACATACAGAATGCATTTCCAAATCAGAACTTCAATATTGCTATTGCCCTGCACTATACTGTACCAACATATATTTCCAAGAAAGTATAAGAGTTCTGGTTTAATCACACCCCCCAGACAAGATGTATTTGATTATGTATTATCAAACTTTTTTCTTTTTTGAGACAGAATCTCACTTTGATACCCTGGGTAAAGCTTCGTGGCATCATAGCTCACAGTAACATCAAACTTTTGGGCTCAGGCAATCCTCTTGCTTCAATCTCCCAAATAGCTGAGACTATAGGTGCCTACTACAATGCCTGGCTAATTTTTAGAGATGGGGTCTCCCTCTTGCTCCAGCTAGTCTTGAACTCCTGAGCTCAAATAATCTACCTGCCTTGGCCTCCCAAAGTGGTAGGATTACAGGCATGAGCTACCACTCCCCACACATACAACTTTTTTTTTTTTTTTAAAAGACAGAGTCTTCCTGTGTTGCTTGACTAGAGTGCAGTAGCGTTATCATAGCTCACTGCACACTGCAGCTTCCAACTCTTAAGCTCAAGTAATCCTCCCACCTCCTAGCCTTTTTCTTTTTTTTTTTTGAGACAGAGCCTCAAGCTATCACCCTGGATAGAGTGCTGTCGCATCATAGCTCACAGTAACCTCCAACTCCTGGGCTTAAGTGATTCTCTTGCCTCAGCCTCCCAAATAGCTGGGACTACAGACATCTGCCACAAGGCCTGGCTATTTTTGGGTTGCAGCCGTCATTGTTTGGTGGGCCCAGGCTGGATTCGAACCCACCAGCTCAGGTGTATGTGGCTGGCACATTAGCCACTTGAGCCACAGGCATCGAGCCCCAGACTCTTAAGTACCTGGACTATAGATATGCACCATCATGCCTGATAATTTTGTTAAATGTTTTTAGAGACAGGGTCTTGCTATGTTGCCCACGTTGGTCTCAAATTTCTGGTATCCAGCAATCTGATCCTCCTGCCTCAGCCTCCCA
Organism: Perodicticus potto; assembly: GCA_963574655.1. Taxonomy (NCBI): domain Eukaryota; kingdom Metazoa; phylum Chordata; class Mammalia; order Primates; family Lorisidae; genus Perodicticus; species Perodicticus potto. Next base: position 21,002 of record CAUYRH010123036.1, read on the forward strand.
AGTAGCTAGGATTATAGGAGTGAACCACCTCACCCAGCATATTACCAAATTTCTTAATCTCTGCTTATCTAATTGGTAAAACATATTATGGTTTTATTTATTTTGCATTTTTCTTTTAAGTGAGATTTAACATTTTTTTATTTATTTATTTATTTATTTTTTTTTTAAACAATAAAAATTTATTTTCCATTGTTCTGGAGGCTGGGAAGACTACAGTCCCGTGTCTGGGGAGAGCCTGTTTTCTGTGTCCTTAAATAGCAGAGAGAGCGAGCTCCCCTGTGCCTCTTTCTTTTTTTTTTTTTTAAATACATGTATTTTATTATTCTTCATTACATTATTTCCCCCCCTCCACCCGTCCGTGATATGACAGAATTGATTTACAGAAAAGAATACAGAAAACACCAAAGCTCCTGGTAGTGGGAGAGATTTCAAGTAGGGAGAGAGAAGCTCTCTCCGTTCCTCTCCCGGTCTTTCCCTGTCTCCTCCTCTAGGCCTCTAGCCTCAGGGT
>CAUYRH010123038.1:0-16676 GCA_963574655.1 Perodicticus potto
CTCTGCCTCCCAAGTAGCTGGGACTGCAGGCGCCCGCCACAACGCCCGGCCATTTTTTGGTTGCAGCCGTCATTGTTGTTTGGCGGGCCTAGGCTGGATTCGAACCCGCCAGCTCAGGTGTACGTGGCTGGTGCCTTAGCCCGTTGAGCCATAGGCGCCGAGCCGAAAAACTTTACTTGGTTTTCAATGCCATCCTGATTCTTTCCTGATTTATGCAGTTCTTTTTAGTCTTATTTTCTAGTTTCTTATCTCTTTCTTCTAAGGTTGACATGTCACAGACTAAGGCTTTAAGGCTTTATAACTTTTCTTTATCAGTAATTCATTCATTTCTTAGGGTATCTTATCTAATTCCATGGCTGTATTTTTTTTTTTTTTTTTTTGAAACAGAGCCTCAAGCTGTTGCTCTGCGTAGAGTGCTGTGGCGTCACAGGTCACAGTGACCTTCAACTCCTGGGCTTAAGCCATTGTCTTGCCTCAGCCTCCCAAGTAGCTTGGACCACAGGCGCCCGCCACAATGCCCAACTATTTTTTGGTTGGAGTTGTTATTGTTGTTTGGCAGGCCCACGCTGAATTCCAATCCGCCAGCTCTGGTGTATGTGGCTGGCACCTTAGCCGCTTGAGCTACAGGTGCTGAGCCAGGCACAGCTATTTTTATTCTTATTTTTTTGAGACAGAGTCTCAAGCTGTTGCCCTGGGTAGGGTGCTGTGGCATCACAGCTCACAGCAACCTCCAACTCCAGGGCTCAAACGATTCTCCTGCCTCTGCCTCCCAGAAGCTGGGACTACAGGCGCCTGCCATAACGCCCAGCTGGTTTTTCATTGCTGCTGTCGTTGTTTGGTGGGCCAGGGCTGGATTCAAACCTGCCAGCTCAGGTGTATGTGGCTGGCGCCTTAGCTGCCTGAGCCACAGGTGCCAAGCCACACAGCTATTTTTAGAGACGAGGTCTCACTCTGGCTCAGGCTGATCCTGAACCAGAGAGCTCAGACAGTCCACTTGCCTCAGTCTCCCAAGTGCTGGGATAACAGGCGTGAGCTCCTGCGTGTGGTCATGGCTGTAAGTATTGATTTGCTTTTGACTTTAGCTTTGGCATCGTCATTCTTCATTATTAACTCCACACTATGTGGGACTGCATTTCAATTTTAACTTGTCCAAAACAGAATATTTGATTTATTTCCTCAACCTACCCTTTTCTCAGTATTCACCATCTCAGTAAATGTCCCCAAACTGGAAATCATTCTTTTCTCTTTTTTCCTCCTATTTCCAATCCATCAGTAGCGGCTTTACCTTAAAACTATAGGAGAGCATCCACAGTCAGCCACCTCCTCAAGTTGACCTAATTTTCATCGACTCAACATGTGTCACATGTACTCAATGGAAGTTACTTATTTTGACCACCTCCATATGTTGACCAGTTTGTTACAGTCCCTTGGATGGTCAACTTATGGAATTTCTATTGTATTTTCCAAACATTATCATTTTGTTATTTTTTATTGTTTAGAATTTTAGAGACAAGGTCTGGCTATGTGTTGCCCAATCTGGTCTTGAACTCCTGAGTTCAAATGATCCTTTTGCTTCATAGCCTCTCAAAGTGCTGTGATGTAGACATCAGCCACTATGCCTGGCTGTGGTAGCCTTCTATTCTTCCTGCCTAAAATATTCTTCCTTTATTTATTTAAGAAACATTTTTTTGTAGAGATGGGGTAGAGATGGCTATGTTGCCCAGGCTCATCTTGAACTCCTGGCCTCAGACAATCCCTCTGCCTTCAGCTCCTAAAGTGCTGGGATTACAAACATTGAACCACCATGTCTGGCAGATAGCTCATTTCTTATTAGCGTTGAATAATCCATTTTCTGGATGTACTAGTTACTTTATCCATTCACTTACCAAAGGACATCTTTGCTGCTTCCAAGTCTGGGCAATTATGAATAAAGCTGCTACAGGCCTGGCACAGTGACTCACACCTATTAGCACTTTGGGAAGCTGAGGTGGGAGGATTGCTTGAGGTCATAAGTTTGACATCAGCTTGAGCAAAAAATAAGAACTCATCTCTACAAAAAATAGAAAAATTAGCTGCGCTCGTACTTCCTTGTAGCCCCAGCTTCTTGGGAGACTGAGGCAGGAGGATCACTTGAGCCCAGGAATTTGAGGTTGCAATCTGCTTTGATGATACCACTGTACTCTAGTCAGGTAAAAAGAAAATCTACAATAAATGTTCTTGTATCTTTTTTTTGTTGTTGTTGTTTGTTTTCTGAGACAGAGTCTCACATTGTTGCCCTTGATAGAGTGCTGTGGTATCAGCTTAGTTCATACCAACCTCAAACTATTGGGCTCAAGTGATCCTCTTGCCTTAGCCTCCCAAGTATCTGGGACTACAGGCGCCCACCACAACGCCCAGCTAGTTTTTCTATTTGTAGTAGAGACGGGGTCTCATTCTTGCTGAGGCTAGTCTCAAACTCCTGAGCTCAAGCAGTCTACCTGCCTTAGCCTTCTAGAGTGCTAGGATTACAGGCGTGAGCCACCGCTTCTGGCTACTATAAACATTATGTGCAAGTTTTTGTGCAGTGGACATAAGTTTTTTACTCTTTTGGGTAAATCCAAGAAGCATGATTGATGGATTGTTATGTTAAGAGTGCATTTAGGGGCGGCACCTGTAGCTCAGTGGGTAGGGCGCCGGCCATATACACCAAGGCTGGCAGATTTGAACCCAGCCTGAGCCAGCTAAAATGACAATGACAAGTGCAACAACAACAATAAAATAGCCAGGTGTTGTGGTGGGCGCCTGTAGTCCCAGCTACTTGGGAGGCTGACGTGAGAGAATCGCTTGAGCCCAAGAGTTTGAGGTTGCTGTGAGCTGTGATGCCACGTCACTCTACCCAGGGTGACAGCTTTAGACTCTGTCTCAAAAAAACGAACAAGTGTATTTAGTTGTCTTCCTCTTGACAGTTGGAAAAAAACAAAGAAAAATAAAATTTCATAAGAAAAGAGTGCATTGGCTTGGTGTCTGTAGTATGGTGATTACAGCGCTGGCCATGTGCACCAAGGGTGGAGGGTTCGAATCCAGCCCAGGCCAGTTAAACAACTATGACAACTGCAACAACAACAACAAAAATAGCCGGGCGTTGTGGTGGGTGTCTGTGGTCCCAGCTGCTTGGGAGGCTGAGGCAAGAGGATCCCTTAAGCCCAAGAGTTTGAGGTTGCTGTGAGCTGTGATGCATGGCACTCTACTGAGGGTGACATAGTGAAACTCTGTCTCAAAAAAAGAAAAGGGTGGATTTAGTTTTTTAAGACTCTTACAAACTGTTTTCCAAAGTAGACCAGCAATGACTGAGAAGTCCACATCTTTGCCAAAATTTGGTGTTGTCAGTATTCCAGCATTTTGTTATTTTTTTTTTTTTTTCAGAGACAGAGTCATACTTTGGTCGCCCTCGGTAGAATGCCATGGCGTCACAGCTCACAATAACCTCCAGCTCTTGGGCTTAGGCGATTCTCTTGCGTCAGCCTCCCGAATAGCTGGGACTATCGGTGCCCACCATAGTGCCTGGCTATTTTTTTGTTGCAGTTTGGCCGGGGTCAGGTTCGAACCCACCACCCTTGGTATGTGGGGCCGGTGCCCTACTCACTGAGCCACAGGCGCCCCCTGCATTTTGCTATTCTAATAGGCATGTACTGGTATCTTATTTTAATATGTGTTGTTCTCATGACATATGATGTGGAGCATCTTTTCAAATGCTTTTTTTGCCATCTGTATATCTTAATGAGGTATCTATTAAGGCTTTTGGCCCATTTTTAAAATCAACTTCTTTGAGCAGCCCTGGTGGCTCAAGGAGTAGAGTGCCAGCCCCATATACTGAAGGTGGAGGGTTCAAACCCGGCACTGGCCACAACCAAAAAAAAAATCAACTTGTTTGTATACCTTTTATATAATAGTCCTTTATTGGATATGTCATTTGCAAGTATTTCCTCCTAGTCTGTGGCTTTTTTTTGGTATACTTTTGATATGTTTTCATTGAGCTTTTCATCTTAATGAAGTTGTGAAGCCTTTGCCTCATGGATTGTGCATTTGGTGTGCAGTATCTAGTATGTCATTGCCAAACGGGAGGTCATTTAGATTTTCTCTTGTGTTTTACACTTAACTTAATTTTTTGATTGGATGGTGTGTTTACTTCTCTTTTTAGTTTGTTACTGTTTTACACTATGTAGTTCCACTATAATATTCAAATAAACTTAGTAGAATGCTTAGTAAACTAAAACTATAAATAAACCGTGAATGGGAGACCCAAATGAATAAAATAGTAGCTCTTCATGACTGGCTCTTGGCTGTCTGTAAATTGCTGAAGATATCAGATATCTGAGTTTCAGAAACTTTTAGCCTTATTGTTACTTTGTGCTCAGTAGGTAACATTTAGGAACAATAAATGAGTAAAAAACCTTTAAGGAAAACAAATGAAAAAGTCCTCAGGTGAAAGCTTTAAATCTACCAGGTCTTTGTGAGTGAGCCTTCCTGTCCTCTCCCTTTTGCCTATCCCCAGAATATATGTATGTTTGTGTATGCGTGTATATATACACAAAATATTGTAATGGCTTTTATATTCTACCTTTTTAGCATTATAGAGTGTATTGCTAGAATTGGGAAGACTCAGATTAGCGGTTGTGCTTTCCTGTTTACTAAATGAGTTGAAACCAGTATTTCACTCTTATTTTCTTACCTCTCCTGCTTTCCTCTATTTGTCTTCTATGTTTTTGTTAGAAATCTCAAAGGACAGGATCTGCTTTTAAAAAAAAACTTTAAAGAAGTCAAACTTTCAATAAAGTTATAAGAATATTATAATGAATTCCCATTACCCTTTTCACTTAGATTTACCAATAAACTTATTTTTTTTGTGAGACAGAGTCTCACTTTGTCACCCCAGTAGAGTGCCTTAGTGTCATAGCTCACAGTAACCTCAAACTCTTGACTCAAGGTGGTACTCTTGCCTCAGCCTTCACAGTAGTGGGAGCATAGGTGTGCGCCACAGTGTGTGGGTATTTTTAGAGGTGGGGTCTCCTCCTTGCACAGGCTGGTGTCAAACTCCTGAGCTCAAGAAATCTACCTTCTTTGGCCTCCCAGAGTGCTAGGACTACAAGTGTGAGTCACTGTACCTGGTCTATATTTTGCTAGGAGGTTTGCATCCTAGCTTGCTTTTTTTTTTTTTGGTAGAGACAGAGTCTTACTTTATCGCCCTCGGTAGAGTGTGTGGTGTCACACAGCTCATAGCAACCTCAAACTCCTGGGCTTAGGCGATTCTCTTGCCTCAGCCTCCCGAGTAGCTGGGACCACAGGCGCCTGCCACAGCACCCGGCTATTTTTTTGTTTGCAGTTTGAACCTGCCACCCTGGGGTATATGGGGCCGGTGCCTTACTGACTGAGCCACAGGCGCCGCCCATTCTAGCTTTCTTTATCTCTATGTATATTGATTGTTATTATCTGTCTTTCTATCTATAAATGTGACAGTGTCTCACTCATTTGCTTAGGTAGAGTGCCAGGCTTTAGCCTAGCTCACTGCAGCCTCAAACTCCTGGGTTCAAGTGATCCTTCTGCCTCAAGCGTCCCGAGTAGCTGGCACTGCAAGCATCCACCATAATGCCTGGCTAATTTTTTCTATTTTCAGTAGACATGGGGTTTTGCTTTTGCTGGTCTGGAACTCCTGAGCTCAAGCAACCTCATGCCTCTGCCTCCCACAGTGTTAGGATTAGTTAGGATTACAGACATGTACCACTTTGCCGGGACTTATTTTTCTATTGAATCATTTCAGATTAAGTTCAGCATATATTTTCTAAGCACAAGGACATTCTTTTACACAGCAGTACACTCATTTTGAGGCTCAAATTTTAATTTCTTTTAACCTAGAATACTGTCTCAGACATTTTTTCCTCTTTTATTCTCTTGAAATTAAAAAAGAAATTGGCATTTAAGGCTGGGCATGGTGTCTCACACGTGTAATCCTTGCAGTCTTGGAGGCTGAGGCGAGTGGATTTCCTGAGCTCACAGGTTTGAGACCAGCCTGAGCAAAGGCAAGACCTTGTCTCTAAAAATAACTGGGTATAGGCTCAGCGCAGGTAGCCTAGCAGCTAGCGTGCCAGCCACATACACCGGAGCTGGTGGGTTTGAATCCAGCCTGGGCCTGCCAAACAACAATGACAACTACAACCAAAAAATAGCTGAGCATTATGGTGGGCGCATGTAGTCCCAGCTACTTGGGAGGCTGAGGCAAAAGAATCGCTTAAGCCCAAGAGTTTGAGGTTGCTGTGAGCTGTGAAGCCATGACACTCTACTGAGGGTGACATAGTGAGACTCTATCAAAAAAAAAAAAAAAAAAAAAAAAAGACTAGGTATTTGTGGCAGAAGCAAAAAAATTGGCATTTAATATGGGGTTTTCACCTTAAACCCTCATGATTAGATTAAACTATGAAATTTTGTTAGGGATACTACAAAACTAATGGTGGGTTTGTGTCCTATCAGAAGGCTTGTAATACTAGTTTGGCTTTTTTTTGAGATAGAGTCTCACTTTGTCACCCTTGGAAGAGTGCTGTGGCGTCACAGCTCACAGCAACCTCCAACTCTTGGGCTTAAGTAATTCTCTTGCCTCAGCTTCCTGAGTAGCTGGGACTACAGGTGCCTGCCACAATGCCCAGCTATTTTTTGGTTGCAGTTGTCATTGTTTGGCAGGTCCAGCTGCTAAACAATGACAAGCTGGCTCGAACCCGCCAGCCTTGGTGTACATGGCTGGTGCCCTACTCATTGAGCTAGGGGCACCGAGCCTAGTTTGATTTACTATTAGCAAAGTTAACTTTGACTTCCACCTGTGGTTTTCATAGCCATTGATAATTCTTTTTCTTTTTTTGAGACAGAGCCTCAAGCTGTTGCCCTGGGTAGAATGCCATGGCATCACAGCTCATAGCAACCACCAACTCCTGAGCTTAAGTGATTCTCTTGCCTCAGCCTCCCAAGGAGCTGGGACTACAGGTGCCCACCACAATGCCTGGCTATTTTTTGGTTGTAGTTATTGTTGTTTGGCAGGCCTGGGCTAGATTTGAACCCACCAGCTCTGGTATATGTGGCTGGCACCTTAGCCGCTTGAGCTATGGGCGCAGAGCCATTGATAATTCTTGCTTGAATCTGAATACTATGATAACTATAAAATGGTTATTTTCTATCATTCTTGTACATTTTTTTCATTTTTTTTTTTTTTGAGACATGGTATCCCATTTTTGCCCTGTGTAGAGTGCAGTGGCTGTATAATCATCATAGCTCACTGCAACCTCAAAACTTTTGGGTGGGAGCTGTCTTCTTGCCTGATCCTTCCTAGTAGCTGGGACTACAGGTGCGTGCTGCTACACCTGGATAATTTTTTTCTATGTTTGGTAGAGATGAGGTCTAGCTGTTGCTCAGGCAGGTCTTTAACTCCTGTTCTCAAGTGATCTTCTTGCCTCTGTTTTTCAGAGTGTAGCATTATAGGCGTGAGTCATCTCACCTGGCCCCATTTCTCTACATTTATTAGTTGGCATGCTTTTTTTTTTTGGAGACAACCTCAAGCTGTCAACCTGGATAGAGTGCTGTGGCATCACAGCTCACAGCAACTTCCAATTCCTGGGCTCAAGTGAGTCTCTTGCCTCTGCCTCCCAAGTAGCTGGGACTATAGGCGCCCGCCACAACGCCCGGCCATTTTTTGGTTGCAGCTGTCATTGTTGCCCCATGTACCAAAGGTGGCAGGTTCAAATCTGGCCTTGCTGAACTGCAAAACAGAAAAATAGCTGGGCGTTGTGGTGGGTGCCTCTAGTCCCAGCTACTCGGGAGGCTGAGGCAAGAGAATCGCCTAAGCCCAGGAGGTGGAGGTTGCTCTGAGCTGTGTGATGCCACGGCACTCTACCAGGCTGAATTCGAACCCGCCAGCTCAGGTGTACATTAGCCTGTTGAGCCACAGGCGCTGAGCCTATTAGTTGACATTCTGTTGTGAAGTTTTCCCTTCCTTCCCTCTTCTTCATTCATTTGCTTTATTTTTATAATATCAGTATAGACTCAAAACTTTAAAAAAATTCAGTGTATTATAATATTATAACTCATCTTGATGCAGAAATTGTCCACAGATTGGCCAATGGCAGATTCTCTTTTTTTTTTGTTTGTTTGTTTCTAGAGACAGTCTCACTTTTGTTGCCCTCGGTAGAGTGCTATGGCATCACAGCTCACAGCAACCTCCAGCTCTTGGGCTTAGGTGATTCTCTGGTCTTAGCCTCCCAAGTAGCTGGGACTACAGGCGCCTGCCATAATGCCTGGCTATTTTTTGTTGCAGTTTGGCAGGGGCTGGGTTCAAACTCGCCACCTTTGGTATATGGGGCTGGTGCCCTACCCACTGAACCACAGGCGCCGCCTCCCCAATGGTAGATTCTTCAAGTTAGTTCCTGGGTTCTTTTGCTAGAAACCCATCAGTCTTTGAATGGTGCTTTTTTTCCTTGAATAAGATTTCTAGATATAGTTTCCTTGCCCAGCCCTGGAACTGCCATTTTTCTAAGGAGCTCTAGTATTTGTTAAGGAATGGAATTAAGAAACAGACTTAGGCCAGCACAGTTGCAAACACCTGTAATCCTAGCACTCTGGGAGGCCGAGGCAGATGGATTGCTTGAGCTCAGGAGTTCCAGACTAGCCTGAGCAAAAATGAGACCCCATCTCCACTGAAAACAGAAAAGAAATAGCTGAGCATTGTGTTGCACACCTGTAGTCCCAGCTACTTGAGAAGCTGAGGCAAGAGGATTGCTTGAGCCCAAGAGTTTGAGGTTACAGTGAGCTATGATGATGCTAGGGCACTGTTTCCAGGCGGGGCAGAGTGAGACTCTGTCTCAAAAAAACAAAACAAAACAAAAAAACAGGGGGGTGCCTGTGGCTCATCCAGTAGGGTGCAGGCCCCATATACCGAAGGTGGCAGGTTCAAACCCGGCCTCGCCGAACTGCCAAACAAAAATAGCTGGGCGTTGTGGCGGGTGCCTCTAGTCCCAGCTACTCGGGAGGCTGAGGCAAGAGAATCGCCTAAGCCCAGGAGTTGGAGGTTGCTGTGAGCTGTGTGATACCACAGCACTCTACTGAGTGCAATAAAGTGAGACTCTGTCTCTACAAAAAACAAATAAACAAACCAACCAACCCTTAGGGCAAGGTGCAGTGGCTCCTGCCTGTAATCCCAACACTCTGGGAGGCCGAGAAGGATGGATTGCCTGAGATCACAGGTTGCAGACCAGTCTGAGCCAGAGCAAGACCCCACTTCTAAAAAGAGCTGGGCAGTCTGCCAGGCACCTATCGTCCCAGTTATTCTGGAGGCTGAGGCAAAAGAATCACTAGAGACCAAGAGTTAGAGGTTGCTGTGAGCTAGGATGCTACAGCACTCTACTGAGAGTGACAAAGTGAGACTATGTCTCACAACAACAACAACAACAAACCTCAAAAGATTTAGATGCTAGGTATATTTGTTTCTGTTAGGGTGAGTGACACTGACCTTGTGGTGTTTTTTAGCAGACAGAACTAGGAGATACACACATTTTTTTACATGCTTTGTTGAGAAATAATTCACATACGACACAATTTGTCCATAATGTAACTCACACACTTATTGGTTTTTAGTGTACTCACAGAATTGCTTACCTCTCTTGGGGTGGCACCTGTGGCTGAGTGGGTAGGGCGCCGGCCCCATATACTGAGGGTGGCGTGTTTGAACCCAGCTCAGACCAAACTGCAACAACAAAAAAATAGCTGGGCGTTGTGGCAGGTGCCTGTAGTCCCAGCTATTTAGGAGGCTGAGGCAAGAGAATCGCCTAAGCCCAAAAGCTGGAGGTTGCTGTGAGCTGTAATGCCACGGTACTCTACTAAGGCGATAAAGTGAGACTCTGACTCAAAAAAAAAAAAAAAAAAGAAAAAAGAATTGCTTAACTCTCACCACAATAAACATTTTTGCCACTTGTCTGCTCTTAATTTTTGTAGATTTACCTACTCTGAATATTTCATGTAAGTGGAATCATGCTATATGTGATCTTTTGTGATTGGCTTCTTCCATTTAGTATGTTTCAAGATCCATCCATGTTATAGTGTGTGTTAGTACTTAATTTCTTATTGTTATTGAATGACGTCTCCTTTTGTGAATGCATCACATTTATCCATTGATCAGTTGATAGCCATGTGGGATTTTTTTTGGTTATTATCAATAATGTTTTCACACATATAAAATTTTTCATTTCTGAATAATTTTAGATTTACACAAAGTTAGTATTTCGGAGAATTTCTGTGTTCCTCTGTGGTTAACATTTCATATGACTAGGGTACATTTGTCAAAACTAAGAAATCAACATTGGTGCAGTGCTTGGTTTTTTTTTTTTTTTTTTTGAGACGGAGTCTCACTGTGTCACCCTTGGTAGAGTGCCGTGTAATAACACCTCACAGCAACCTCAAGCTCTTGGGCTTAAGCGATTCTTTTGCCTCAACCTCCCAAATAGCTGGGACTACAGGTGCCTGCCACAATGCTTGGTTATTTTTTTGTTATTGTTGTCATTGTTACTTAGTGGACCCTGGCTGGGTTCGAACCCACCAGCCCCAGTGCACGTGGCCGACACCCTGACTACAGAGCTACGGGTGTCGAGCCTGTTGCAGTGCTGTTCACTGAAGTCCAGACTTTATTTTAATTTTCAAGTTTTTATATTAATGTGCTTTTTCTGTTCTAGAGTCCAGTTCAAGGTACCATATTAAATTTTAGTGTATCTATCTATAAATACACACACACACACGTTTTGAAACAGTCTCAATTGTTGCTCTCAGTAGAATACTGTGGCGTCATAGCTCACAGCAACCTCAAACTCTTGGGCTCAAGCAATCCCCTGTCTCAGCCTCCCAAGTATTTGGGACCACAGGTGCCCACATAATGCCTGGCTATTTTTGTAAATGGGAGTCTTGCTCTTCCTCAGGTTGTTCTCTTAACTCCTGAGCTTAGGCAGTCCACCCTCCTTGGCATTCCTAGAGTGCTAGGATTACATGCATGAGCCACCATACCTGACCCTGTTGTGTGTGTGTACATTATGCATTCATAATGATTTTTTTTTCCTCCTTCCCTTTTAGAGACAGAGTCTCTCATTTATTTATTTGGCGTCATAGCTCACAGCAGTCTCGAACTTCTGGGCTTAGGTGATTCTTTTGCCTCAGCCTCCCAGGTAGCTGGGACTACAGATGCCCACCACAATGCCCGGCTGTTTTTTTTGTTGCAGTTTGGCTGAGGCCGGGTTTGAACCTGCCACCCTAAGTATTTGGGGCCTGCGTCCTACCCACTGAGCCACAGGCACTGCCCTCATATCGATGTTTTTAATTCCATTTCAATACATACATTCTTATCTTCTCTCATCTCTTTTTTCTTGTTTTTCTCTTTCATCTCTTATTTTCATCCGGCTTTGTAGTAATAACTCTGGTTTTCAATAATTATTCATTCAGCCTTCTAAGTAAAGGTCAAGATTTTCTTTTCAATTCTTTGTCAGAGTACTGTGTTCAAAAGTTATTTGGATTAGTTCTTTTTTTCATCCCCTTCTATTTGGTTATATTATCAGATTAATGTGTAGTAAGGTCCATTTGCTCATGTAGCTTTTAATGGTGAAGCTAGACATTTTGCCAGCTCTCTGTATTTTTTTCTAGACGTTAGAAGCTGTTCTTTAGACTTTTAATCGCTGGAGTGGATATACTCTGCTTATGTGTTTTGTTTGGATTTCTTAGTATTTAAGAATTTTTAGTTGCTAATATTTTATAACTTGGAGATTTACATAAAAATCTTGATTTCTGGCTTCTCTTAAGATGGCAGAAAGGAAGTTCTGATTTTTTTGTTGTTGTTGTTCATTTGGCAGTTATTATGGATCCTACTAATAGTGACTGCCTGCATCCTCTCTAGTTCCCACGACTCTTAGTATCCTGCCTGACCTTCTGTAGACATTTGTCTTTGCAGCCTCCTTTACAAAAACTTTCAGTGGTGGGTACCACAGTAGAGAATTAACATTTTTTTGTGTGCTTAAAGAGGAACTGATTTTATCTGAAATGATTTCAGTTTTGTAGTGCTGTGACCCAGCCAGTCTGATTTTGATAATTTTTTTTTAAAGGGAATCACCAAGACTATTTTAAATTGCTTCAATGTAGCAAGTAACTCTGATGAAACTGTACTTTCTTTGTAGTTTAACAGAGTACATTGTTCATTTTGTATGGTTTGAGACACCAGGGAACACACAGGTATTTTTGAAGGTTAAAAAAAATCTTTTATTACAATGAGAGGAATTGTGTAAACTACATTTAGTCTTGTGGATTGAAGTTTAGAGTGTTTTGTTGATAGTCAAGTGATTTATTTGTAACAGTGTATGCAGTTGCAAATTGTAAGGTGACATAAAATTGATTCTGACCTATCTTAGCTGTAGTTGGAAAATGAGTTTTTTAAACTAGTGATTTTTATCTAGTGATTTTTACAAGTAATTTTATCTTAATTTTTCTTTGTAAGCTTTTGTTAATACAAAATTACTGATAAGGATGTAAAGAAAAGGGAATTCTTGTACATTATTGGTAGGTATGTGTGTGAGTGTACCCATTAATGTAAAACCTTATGGAGATGCCTTAAAAAGTTAAAAATAAAACTACCATATGGGCTTGGTGCCTGTGGCTCAATGGGCTAAGCACCAGCCACGTACACCTGAGCTGATGGGTTCGAATCCAGCCTGGGCCCGCCAAACAGTGATAGCTGCAACCAAAAAAGGGCCGGCCGTTGTGGTGGGCGCCTGTAGTCCCAGCTACTTGGGAGGCGGAGGCAAGAGACTCGCTTTAGCCCAGGAGTTGGAGGTTGCTGTGAGCTGTGATGCACAGCACTCTATCCAGGGTGATAGCTTGAGGCTCTGTCTCAAAAACAAAAACAAAAACAAACAAAAAAAACTACCATATGATTCAGCAATCCCATTTCTAGGTAAGTATCCGAAGGAAATAAAGTTAGTATCTTTTTTTTGGAGACAGAGTTTCACTTTGTCACCCTCGATAGAGTGCTGTGGCCATCACAGCTCACAGCAACCTCCAGCTCTTGGGCTTAGGCAATTCTTTTGCCTCAGTCTCCCGACTAGCTAGGACTACAGGCACCTGCCACAGCACCTAATGCCCGGCTATTTTTTGTTGCAGTTTGGCCGATGCTGCGTCTGAACCCACCACCCTTCGTATAAGGGGCCAGCACCCTACCCACTGATCCATAGGCGCCACCCTTAATTAATATTTTGAAATTAAAAGAACCACCAAAAAAGAAAAAAGTGAAAAGACATAACATTTGATTTAACTCAAACATTCATAAAAGTTGTATTCATATTGGGCAAAAACTGGAAAAAAGCCAAATGTCCATGAACTGGTGAATGGATTAACAAATGGTGATAATATACGATTGAATGGTCTTCAGCAATAATAAAGGACTACCTACAATTATACATGGATGAATCTCAAAGCATTATGCCAACTGTAAGATGCTGGACACAAAAGAATATGTACTGGATGATTCCACTTATATTAAATTCTAGAAAAGGCAAAACTGTAGTTATAGAAAAGAAAATCCATGGTTGCCAGAGCCATGGCTGCAAGGGAGCATGAGGATATTGCAGAGTGGAGAGGACAAATTTCTTTTTTTTTGAGACAGAGACACTTTTTTTTTTTTTTTTTTTTTTTTTTTGGTAGAGACAGAGTCTCACTTTATCGCCCTCGTTAGAATGGCGTGGCGTCACACAGCTCACAGCAACCTCCAACTCCTGGGCTTAGGCGATTCTCTTGCCTCAGCCTCCCGAGTAGCTGGGACTACAGGCACCCACCACAACGCCCAGCTATTTTTCTGTTTTGCAGGTTGGCAGAGGCCAAGTTTGAACCCGCCACCTTCGGTGTATGGGGCCGGCATCCTACTTGATGAGCCACAGGTGCCGCCCAAGACAGAGACACTTTGTCACTCTTAGTAGATTGCTGTGGTTGTCATAGCTCACAGCAACCTCAAACTCTGTGGCTCAAGCAATTCTCTTGCCTCAGTCTCCCAAGTAGCTGGGACTACAGGCGCCCGCTGCAACACCTGGTTAGTTTTTGGTTGTAGTTGTCATTGTTTCACAGGCCCGAGTTGGTTTCGAACCCGCCAGCCCCAGTATATGTGGCTGGTGCCCTAGCCGCTGAGCTGCAGGCACTGACCCAATAAAATTGTTTTTAAAAATTGCAAATATTGGCCAGGTGAGGTAGCTCACACCTGTAATCCTAGCACTCTGGGAGGCCAACGTGGGTGGATTGCTCGAGCTCAGGAGTTTGAGACCAACCTGAGCAAGAGTGAGACCCTCTCTTTAAAAATAGCCAGGCATTGTAGTGGGGATCTATAGGCCCAGCTACTCAGAAGGCGGAGGCAAGAGACTCACTTTAGCCCAGGAGTTGGAGGTTGCTGTGAGCTATGATGCCATGGCACTCTACCAAGGGCGTCAAAGTGAGACTGTCTCTAAATAAATAAATAAAAATAAACTAAATTAAAAAATAAATATTTTAAAAAAGCGCAAATATTTGAAAGTTTAGGTGCTTAATTTTTTGCCTTTTTTTCTTTATTTTTTTTCTGCTTTCTGTTTGGAATAGAAGTTTAATTTTATTCTTAGAGGTATTGAGTTTAAAGGCATTAGAAATATTCAGTCAGGAATATTACTGTATAGCATCTAAGTCACTTAATGTGTATTTTACATACATTTTTTTTTTCTTTTTTGGTGGTTTACTTTTTCTTTTTTTTTTTTGCGACAGAGTCTCAAGCTGTCACCCTGGATAGAGTGCTATGGCATCACAGCTCACAGCAACCTCCAACTCTAGGACTTAAGCCAGTGGTTCTCAACTTGTGGGTCGCGATCCCTTTGTAACAGTAAAAATACATCACGGCATTAGGAAGATAGAGAACCACTGGCTTAAGTGATTCTCTTGCCTCAGCTTTCCAAGTAGCTGGGACTACAGGTGCCCGCCACAGTGCCCGGCTATTTTTTGGTTGTAGTTGTTATTGTTGTTTGGCAAGCCTGGACTGGGTTCGAACTTGCCAGCTCTAGTGTATGTGGCTGGCGCACTAGCCCCTGAGCTATAGGCACCGAGCCTGGTGGTTGTAGTTTTTTATGCTCTATCTGATGATTAAATATGAGGCATTTAATAATTCTTTTTTTTTTTTTTCAGGTTTTTTTGGCCGGGCAGGTTTGAACCCACCACCTCCAGCATATAGGGCCAGCGCCTTACTCCTTTGAGCCACAGGCGCCGCCCTGGGTTTAATAATTCTTAAATTTGCATATTTTACATGGTGTTTATTATGTAAAGTTTATTGCTTATAAGAGACAAGAGTCCTAACTGGATTACTTAGAGGAGTCTTTGATGATATTTATTACTATTTTCTGTGTTAGACCTTGAATAATACATGATACGTTCAGTTTGTTTCAATGTGACATTTAGCTGTAGGACTCCTGTAACTTACAAGGGGAATAATTTTTAAATAGTCTGAATATTGTTCATTACGTGCATTTTGCTTAACGGAAGGCACCATAGCCCATCTCTGACAGTTTGTTTATTCTTTTTTTTTTGTAGAGACAGTCTCATTCTATCGCCCTCTGTAGAGTGCTGTGGGGTCACAGCTTACAGCAACCTCCAGCTCCTGGGCTTAGGCGATTCTCTTGCCTCAGCCTCCTGAGTAGCTGGGACTACAGGTGCCTGCTACAGCGCCCGGCTAATTTTTGATGCAGTTCGGCCGGGGCCGGGTTTGAAACCGCAGCCCTCGGTATATGGGGCCGGCGCCCTACTCGCTGAGCCACAGGTGCTGCCCTTTTTTTTTTTTGAGACAGAACCTCAAGCTGTCACCCTGGATAGAGTGCTGTGACATCACAGTTCACAGCAACCTCCAATTCCTGGGCTCAAGCGAGTCTCTTGCCTCTGCCTCCCAAGTAGCTGGGACTACAGGTGCCCGCCACAACGCCCGGCCATTTTTTGTTTGCAGCCGTCATTGTTGTTTGGCGGGCCCGGGCTGGATTTGAACCCGCCAGCTCAGGTGTACGTGGCTGGTGCCTTAGCCCGTTGAGCCACAGGTGCCAAGCCAGTTTGTTTATTCGTAATACAGCCTTAAGAATAGAGCACAAGAAAGGATCTTGGTTGTGTTACAAATGAACTGGTGCTATTAATTTGGATCTTGTATCAGGTAAAAGCTGAAAAGATAAAAGCAATGTTCTTCTCAGAATGACAATTTGATTATAAATCCAACTGGGAAGAGTGCTGGTTGGTCATTGTTAACTCAAGGTTATTATAATTTTAGTGAGTCAGGATAAAGCATTTAATTAAATCGATGTCTTTTTTTCTCTCTCTCTTTTAGGAAATCAAATAGCAGCCATGATAGAAGACAAAGGACTGAGAGTGACAGACTACTTTGTTGTGGCAGGTCTCACTGATACATCTACTCTTTTGGATCAAGAAGTAAATCGTTTAGATACTAAGTCAACTGGACCTAAAGCTCCAATTACAGATATTGCTGTTATTATCAAGTCAGCTGGGGAAGCAGTCCCGGAAGGTTACACCTGTGTTGAAGCTACTCCATCAGCTCTCCAAGCGAATTTGAACTATGGAAGTCTGAAAAGCCCAGAACT
>CAUYRH010123040.1:0-22947 GCA_963574655.1 Perodicticus potto
ATCCTATAATTCCTCTACTAGGTATATATCCAGAAGATCAAAAATCACATTATAACAAAGCTATCTGTATCAGAATGTTTATTGCAGCCCAATTCATAATTGCTAAATCATGGAAGAAGCCCAAGTGCCCATCAACCAATGAATGTATTAACGAATTGTGGTATATGTACACCATGAAATATTATGTGGCCCTAAAGAAAGATGGAGACTTCACCTCTTTCATGCTTACATAGATGGAGCAGGAAAATATTCTTCTTAGCAAAGCGTCCCAAGAATGGAAGAAAAAGTATCCAATGTACTCAGCCCTACTTTGAAACTAATTTATAGCTTTCTTATGAAAGTTATAACCCAATTACAGCAGAAGAACATGGGGAAAGGCGCAAGAAAGGGGAGGAGAGGGTGGAAGATGGGCAAAGGGAGAGTAATTGGTGGGTCCACACTTACAGTGCATCTTAGAAAGGTACAGGTGAAACTTACTAAATGTAGAATATAAATGTCTGCACACAATAATGAAGAAAATGCCATGAAATCTATGTCAACCAGTTCGATGAAAATATTTCAAATTATACATAAAACCAGCACATTGTATCCCATGATTGGATTTATGTACAGAACCATGATTTAATAAAAAAGAAAAAGAAAGAAAGAAAGAAAGACATGAAATTTAAACCAAAGAAATCATTCAGAATATCAGTGAAAATTTGGTTCTTTGAAAAGATAAAATTGATAAACCTTTGGCCAAATTAACTAAAAACACAAAAGTAGAATCTCCAATAACCTCAATCTGAATTGTAAAAGAGGAAATAACAACAGATATCACAGATACAAGAGATTATCATTGACTACTTCAAGAAACTCTATGACCAGAAATTTGACTGGATGAAATGGAGATCATACCATCTCCCTAGACTTACATGAGAGGAAATAAAACTCTTGGAAAGTTCAGTATCAAGCCCTGAGATTGAGAACAATACAAGAAAACCTTCTTGGCAGGGCCTGTGGCTCAGTGAGTATGGTGCTGGCCCCATATACCGAGTGTGGCGAGTTTGAACCCAGCCCTGGCCAAACTGCAACAAAAATATAGCCGGGTGTTGTGGCAGGCACCTGTAGTCCCAGCTACTGAGGAGGCTGAGGCAGGAGAATTGCCTAAGCCCAAGAGCTGGAAGGTTGCTGTGAGCTGTGACGCCATGACACTCCACTGAGGGTGACAGAGTGAGACTCTATCTCAAGGAAAAAGAAAGCAAAAAAACAAAAAACAAACCTTCTAACAATAGAAAAAGAAATCTATGGACTAGGTGGATTCACACCTGAATTATATCAAACCATCAAGGAATAGCTTGTACCCATACTGAAGAAACTATTCCAAACCCTGAGAAGGAAGGAAGCTTCCCTTACATATTCTATGAAACTGGCCTAACTCTGATCCCAAAACCAGAAATGGACCCAGCTATAAAGGAGAACTACAGACCAATTTCACTAATGAATTTAGATGTAAAAATAATTGACATAATTTTAGCCAATATATTACAGCTACACTTTTAAAAAAGTATACATCATGACCAAGTAGGCTTTATCCCAGGAAGGCAAGTCTGGTTTAATATATGCAAATTTATTAATGTAATTCACCATATCAACTGGGGCAAAAACAAGGACCATGAGGTCCTCTGAAGAGATGAGGAAAAAGCATTTGATAAAATTCAGCGTCTCTTTGTAGCAAGAACACTCAAGAATACAGGCATAGGTGGCACACTTCTAAAACTGACTGAAGCCATATCACAGCTAATATCATACTGCATAGGGTAAAAATGAAACCTTTTCCACTTAGAACTGGAACCAGACAAAAGAGTTGTCTACCAACATTACTATTCAATATGGTTCTGGAAGATCTAGCCAGTGCAATCAGACAAGAGAAGAATATAAAAGGGCATCAAATGCGGGCAAAAGAGGTCAAACTCTCACTCTTTGACAGAGATATGATCTACTTAGAAAATCCCAGATACTCAACCACAACACTCCTGGAAATGATCAGAAAATATGTAACATCTGAGGGTATAAAATCAATGTTCACTTATCATCATTTAATCTTTGATAAGCCTATCAAAAATAAAAATTAGGGGAAAGACTCCCTATTTAATAAATGGTGCTGGGAGAACTGGCTGGAGACTTGTAGAAGACTGAAACTAGATACACACCTTTCACCATTAACAAAAATTGGCTCTCACTGGATAAAAGATTTAAACTTAAGACATGAAACTACAAAGATTCTTTGTAGAGTGCAGGAGAAACACTTAAAGAAATTGGTCTGCAATAATACTTTATGAGGAGGATCCCCCGGGCAATAGAAAATACATTACTGGGATCTAATCAAACTAAAAATCTTCTGCACAGCCAAGAACACAGTAAGTAAAGCAAGCAGACCACCCTCAGAATGGTAGAGAATATTTGCAGGTTATGCTTCTGACAAAGGTTTGATAACCAGAATCCACAGAGAAATCAAACTTATTAATAAGAAAAGAACAAGTAATCCCATTTCATTGTGGACAAGGGACTTGAACAGAAGCTTCCCTGAAGAAGATAGGCACATAGCCTACAGACACATGAAAAAATGCTCATTATCTTTAATCATTAGAGAAATGCAAATCAAAACCACTTTGAGATATCATCTAACTCCAGTAAAAGTGGCTCACATAACAAAATCCCAAAACTACAGATGTTGACATGGGTGTGGAGAAAAGGGAACATTTCTGCACTGCTGGTGGGAATCCAAGCTAATACGTCCCTTTGGAAAGAAATATGGAGAATACTCAGGATCTAAAACTAGACCCGCCATTTGATCCTGTAATTCCTCTACTAGGTGTATATCCAAAAAACCAAAATTTACTTTGCAACAAAGTGTTAGAACCAGATTGTTCATTGCAGCTCAATTCATTATAGCCAAGCCATGGAAGAAGCCCAAGTGCCCATCAACCTATGATGAATGAATAAATTGTGATATATGTATACCATGGAATATTATGTAGCCTTAAAGAAAGATGGAGACTTTACCTCTTTTATGTTTACATGGATGGAGCTGGAACATATCCTACATAGTAAAGTATCTCAAGAATGGAAGAAAAAATATCCAAAGTATTTAGTACAATTATTAAATCAATTTACAATCACACACAATTTCAAATTAAGAATAGAACACAACTATGGCCAAGATGAAGGAGGGAGGAGGGGGGATGGGATGGCAGGGAGGAGGTCAGATAGAGGGAGAATAAATGGTGGTATCACACCTATGGTGCATAATGCAAGGGTACATGTCTGATCTATTAGTATAGAGTATAAATGTCTTAACACAATTATTAAGTAAATGAGATGAGGTATATATTAACCAGTGTGATGTAAGCATTTCTAATTCTATATGAAATCAGCACAATATACCCCATAAGTGCATTAATGTATACATGATCTATGTGTTTGTGATTTAATAAAAATAAATAAATAAATAAATAAATAAATAAATAAAATCAATGTTCACAAATAAGTAATATTTGTTTACATCAATAGCAGCCAAGTCAAGAAGTTAATCCAAGATACAATTCCTTTCATGGTAGCTTCAAAATAAAAGAAAGAAAAACCTAGGAATATGCCTAACAAGACAGGTGAAGGTCCTCTACAAAGAAAATTATGAAACTGAGAGAAATTTCAGAAGACATAAACAAATGGAAGAACATACTATGCTCTTGGCTTAGGAGAATCAACATTGTTCAAATGTGTATACTTCTTAGAGCAAACTACAATTTCGATGCAATCCCCATTGAAATGCCAACATCACACTTTGAAGAACTAGAAGAAATATTTTTTTGTTTTGTATGGAACCAGAAAAAAACTTTGGATAGCCAAGGCAATTTTTAGTAAAAAAGCAAAACCAGAAGCATCACTCTATCAGACTTTAGCCTATGTTACAAGTCTACAGTGATCAAAACTGCATGGTATTGGCACAAAAATAGAGACATAGACATATGGAACTGATTAGAAAACTAAGATGAAATCAGTCTCTTATGAAACCATCTGATCTTTGAAAAACCAAACAAAAGCATAGAATGGGGAAAAGAATCCCTATTCAATAAACGATGCTGGGAGAATTAGCTAACCACATGTAAAAAACTGAAACTGGACCCAGAGCATTCTCCACTAGCAAAACTTGATTCAAGATGGATAAAATATTTAAATCTAAGGAGTGAAATGATAAAAATTCTGGAAGGAAGTGTGGGAAAATCTCTTGAGGATGTTGGGCTGGGGAAACATTTTACGAAGTAGACTTCCATGTCAGATGCAACAACAAGAAAAATAAACAAATGGGCCTTAATTAAACTGAAAAGCTTCTGCACAACTAAGAATACAAAAAAAAGAAAGCAAATAGACAACCTTCAGAATGGGTAAGGTTATTTGCATATTACAAATCTAAGAAAGGCTTGATAACTAGGATCTATAGAGAACCCAAATTAATCACCACAAAAAGGGAAGCAAATGATCCCATTTCCAACTGGCCAAGGGACATGAACAAGGGTCTGAGGAACACAGATGAATGTATAACAAACATGAAAAAATGTTCATCATCCCTAATAATTATAGAAATGCAAATCAAAACCACCCTGAGACATCACCTAACCCCAGTGAAAATAACCCACATCACAAAGTCGTAAAACTGCAGATGCTTGTGTAGAGAGGGGTACACTTTACACTGTTGGTGAGACTGCAAACTTCTTTCTTTCTTAGAAAGAAGTATAGAGAATCCTCAAATGAGACATCCCATTTGACCCTGCAGTCTCACTACTAGACAGTTACCCTGAAGAAAAAATATCGTTTTATCATAAAAACATTTGTACTAGATTGTACTCAATTCACAATTGCCAAGATGTGGAATCAAACCAAGTGCCACCAACCCACCAACCCAGGAATGGATTCACAAACTGTGTTATATGTATGCCATGGAATACTATTCAGCTATAAAATAGATAGAGATTTTACATCTTTTGTATTAACCTGGATGATATTGAAACACATTTTTCTTAGTAATGTATCACTAGAATGGAAAAGCAAATATCCAATGTACTCAATTCTGATATGAAGCCAGTAGACATTCTAATTCATGCCCACAGAGGAGAAAAGCTCATTTTAGTTCAAGGTAGGGGAATGGGAAATTAAGGGGGAGGTGCGGAGGGGAGGTTAGATGTGCTCCCACTTAACATGTACAAGGGCGTATGTCACATCTTTTCAGTGTGGGACACAACTATAAGAGGGAGTCTACCTAACACATTCATATATTGTGACCTGGTTGTTTGTACCCTCACATTAACCTGAAATTTAAAAAAAACTAATGAAA
Organism: Perodicticus potto; assembly: GCA_963574655.1. NCBI lineage: Eukaryota > Metazoa > Chordata > Mammalia > Primates > Lorisidae > Perodicticus > Perodicticus potto. The sequence continues at coordinate 5,372 of CAUYRH010123040.1, forward strand.
TGAAATAAAGTGCAGTGTCACCATGGCCAGGATAATAGGGTGATATAAATGAATAAATATGAGACAACAAAGTATAGTTCATCTTTCTTGTTGATAGCAATATGCAATGTACAAGATTAAACAGAAAGATAAAAGCACAATGTAGATAAAGAAATGTACTAACAAAGATAAATAATAAAATCATCAAGGATGGAGGACATTAGAAGAACTTTTAAAAGGGAAAATATGGTCAATTAAAAAATTGCATAATGAGTAATGAAGTTTAGGTGACAGAAAAAAAATTACAGAAAAATAAAGAAGAAATAAACAATATGTCAAAAAGAAAAAGAGAAGGGAGAGTGAATAAAGACATGCAGTAAGCAAAAAAAAAAAAAAATTTTAATGGAGAAAAAAAAACACATGAAAAGCAAATGAAAAGAAACTTACAAAACACACACACACACTCAAAGAGGAAGCAAAGAAAGTACTATAAAAAAGAGTAAGTTACAAGAAAATGAAAAGAGAATCCAGACAAAGAAATGCAGGAAGCTAACAAGAAACTAGTGGGTTTGAAAAAAGCAGAGGTGTGATTGTGCCCAGGGGATGCTTGTTCAGGCATTAGTTTCAGTAGTTAGACCATTAGAGCAGGTTTAACAGAAAAAGAGAACAAGTCCCATAACAAATATTTCTACTTTGTGTCTTTCATAATAGACCCCAGCCTTGTCAGAATACCCTGAGAGGAAATTCAATTAGATGATTTCATTGGAGAGTGATGCAGAAGCAAAAAGAACAGTTAGAACCTTTAAGAGCTAGGACCTAGTACAAATTAGGAGAAATATGTAGCTATAAGAAAGGAATGCTCAACAATAGAGTTTTCTCACCATTTTTTCCACTTTCTTTTCCTTTCTGTTCTGTTCTTTTCTCTTTTTTTTGTAACAATATATATATGAGTCTTGTCAACAGACTCAACTCTTTCTTAGTAGCCTGGCAATGACCTTAGGGCACTCACTCTCTTCAGTTTCTGAGGTCAGACGCTGCTATAAAATGCTGCCTGAGGAAGATTGTACTTGCCCTCTAACTGCATTCTTATCTTCTTCAGTATGCATGTGTAGAACTTTAACTTATTTGCCCCTATCAATTTCAATTTTTACAATAAAAAGCAAAAGTAAAACAGGAATAAAAGCACATTTATAGTCCTAGTAGGGTTTCATGCGTTTTTGTTCAAATATCAGGAAAGACCATATATTTGACAAAAGTTCAATTTGGGGGGTTATGGGATCTACCCTTACAGATATGTATAGGTATTTATTCACAAATCAAAATATGTTTCTGTGGAAATAAAATTTATATTTCAGAAAATGCCTAAGATTGATATGTTTTTTAGCAAGTCAGTTTTTAAGATCAAATAACATTTCTTTACTTTATTCCTCAGCTCTTCAGCCTCCTGGAAGGCTTTTTCCACTCTTCCTGCTTTGGCAGAATTTGTTCCTTATTTATTACTTCTCACAGTTATTTTTTATCAGTTCATGTGGTACATTTCCCACATCTGTCTAAGTACACATTAAATTGTACCTTCTTAGAGAACAGGACTGTATGTTACTGTGTACTTTTGCCATCAGAGGCCTAACTCTTTTTTAAGCAATCAGTACACATTGGTGGAATTGATGCTAGAAAGACAGGAGGAAAAGAAAAGAAAGGGAAAATGAAATTCTATTTCTATGCCCATTATTGTGTGTGACTGAGAATATATGCACACTTACATATACATATGTACCTGAACATAAATAAATGTACAGGTTTTGCATATTCATGTGGAAACATACCCAGCCACATACATGGACACAGCATAGCTTTTTAGTTTAAGATTTCAACCTATTTCACCTTTAAAGAAAAATATCTAAACCTTCTGGGGAAAATGTATGAGGCATATATGTTTTAGTGATGATATCAATTAATTTATATATTAAATAACAAGGTGAAGAACTTTATTTTTATGAAAATAGTATATTGGGGTGGCGCCTGTGGCTCAGGGAGTAGGGCGTCAGTCCCATATACCGAGGGTGGCGGGTTTGAACCTGGCCCGGTGAAAACTGCAACAACAACAATAAAGAATAGTATATGAAATAAAATGTGAGAAATATTACTCTTTCAGATAGACAGATGAAATTATAGATATTTAACTTATTATATATTTACAAACATGCATATCCATAGAAAAATACACTCTATATCCTTGCATGTATGGATGCACAGAAAAATTGTAAACATAAGCTCTATAATTTTAATAGTTTTATAATTGGATCAAATGAAACATCTATGCATTTGCTTTATTTTTGAATGTTAAAATACAAAATGTTATTTTGAAAAAAATTAAAAATAAGTATTTAACCAAATGGTGTTTTTTGTACTAATAAGGACAATTATACATGAAGCTAACTAAAATGCAGCTGATTTAAAAAATATTTAATTAACCCTTAATTTCATTTTTATGTTATGATTTTTGAATGAAGGCCATATATCAGCAGTATCAGGTATTATTGGTACTTAACAAGATCAATTAATCAGTTGACTTTGTTTCTGGCATGGTATTAGTTGAACTCACATATCATCCCACATAACCTTTCCATTTACCTTATGGTCTTAGAAAGCATCAAGATCTTCTCTAAAGATCATAAAACCAAAGCTCAGAGACCCTTTGAACAGGTTAATGACCTACTTTATGAAAGAAAGAATTGATATTAGAATCTACCAGAGTTTCTCAAGTTATATTTGATAATGTGTTTTGTTGTGGGGGACTGTCATGTGAAAAATAGGATGTTTAGAAGCATTCCTGAACTCTACCCACTAGATACAAGTAGCACTCCTTGGCCATGAGACAACCAAAAACATATGTGAACATTGTCTGATGCCTCCTTTGAGAAGCAATAGGCCTATTTGACTCTAAGACGTATGTGCTTAGAGATAGTACACAAGATAGTGCACTGTTCTGTCTTGACCTAAATTTGTTAACAACACAAGGCAATCTTCTCTGTGGGCGATGATGGGAGAAAACATAAACACAGCTTCTATAACATAAAAAATTATTAGATAGGCTCGGCGCCTGTGGCTCAGCAGGCTAAGGTGCCAGCCACATACACCTGAGCTGGCGGGTTCAAATCCGGCCCGGGCCCGCCAAACAACAATGGTGGCTGCAACCTAAAAATGGCCAGGCGTTGTGGTGGACACCTGTAGTCCCAGCTACTTGGGAGGCAGGGGCAGGAGACTCGCTCAATCCCAGGAACTGGAAGTTGCTGTGAGCTATGACGCCACAGCACTCTATCCAGGGTGACAGCTTGAGCTCTGTCTAAAAAAAAAAAAATTATTAGATAGATGCAATATGTCAGCAGAAAGAGGAGTTATTTGTTTGATTTCTACTGAGTGTAAATAACCAGGAATAAGGAGTGAATAATATTTTTTAATCGAATAGTCAAGGATTTGATTCCTATTACTCTCTACTACAAATTATTATTTTAGAAAAATTGATTGAAATCTTAGTTTCCTCATAAGTAATGTGAAGATACCAAGTTCATAAAGGTGATATAAGAAATATAAAGAACATTGCATTTAAATTCTCTGGGCAATAATAAGTACTCAAAAATTAATGTAATATGTTGTCATAAATGGAAAATGATCAAATAATTCTGGAGGCTTGGTATAAATAAGCAATCTATAATATTCAGTGTAGTGCTTCATGGTTCTAAAATAAGTTTCAAAATTTTGATATGCAAAGCATAGATAATAAAATGAATTATGTAAAGATTCAGATGGTAAATGTCCTTTCCATTTTTAAAATTTCTGAAAAAGCAAGTAAGTGTAGTAATGTGGACATGCCCCTACTCTAGAAAACTTTAGAAATTATTGTGAAATGTAATGGAGAATTCTACAAAGAATTAAAATTATATCTTAGAAAATTCTATAAGAAAATAATTCACAGAGTAAACATGATTATCTCTTAAATTTATATCAGTAAAATTGCATGCTGCTTTTTATCTATAATTTTTCATCATTTTTGTACTGATTATAGCAGCTATTCTTTTTTCTGTAGAAACCCAAATTGACAGCCATTTCTTAGGGGTACAATTTCAATAGAAAATTTTAACAGAAACCACTTATGAAACTTATCATCATATTAAAAATCTGAATTATTTTAAGAATAAAAGAGCAGTGTAAACTGTTATGTAACATAGTGTCATGACAATTATTATAGTATCTAACCAATCAGATATAAGTAACAAATCTTAAGGTCTATGTATATGCATGCCATTATGAAGGTGTATCATCTATTTACATGTATCTATCTTTTAATAAACCATCTGGTTAGGTAGCTTCTTCCATCAAAGGATGCCTTAACGCCTGACTTCTCAATAGCTTTTGATTAGTAATAAATTATTATAGCTTTTTATTTTCTAAGCTTTTAAAAACAAAAGCTCAAAGTATGCATGGGCATGTGGTATTCAAATAACTTCTACTAAGAATACATCAACTTCAAATATGTTCTTTGCTCAAATAAGTCTATTAATGTTAAACTGCTTAAACAAAACCACCTTGAGGAGGACTGTAACAGTCTGGATAGGCTACCTGGTTATAAAATGGGGACCAATTTTCCTGGCTTCAAACAATAGTAATCCCCTATTTTAAAATGTCTTGTTAGTGTAAATAAGTCTGAAATTGAAAGTGCTCAATTTGGCCCATCATGTTAGACTGAGTGACCTGAACAATATGTTCTACTGTACCATAGAGAGCATAGAAAGCCTCAAAGCCCTCCGGCACCCTTGGCGGCCAAGATGTGGGTGTCCCTGTGATCATATAATTGACTCCTCCTGTATTCCGGTAATTACCCTTCCATAGGTTGAACAATTGCTCTTTCTGCCCCACCTTTGCAGAACTAACATTACATATTGTCACACAGGGGAAGGGTTATATTTCAAACACTTATTTAAACTGAGTGATGATCAATAGTGCTGCTGCCTTTTCATGTAAGTGAAGGAAATGACATGTGTAACTTATGACAGCATCCCAGGGTGCAGATTGTTTTAGAAAATATATCATAAAAGTGCAGACAAGATAAGTGATAAAAATCACCACATCCTATCAGAATCTAAAAATACTCGGGTGGGTTGTAGAATTTAAGTTCATTTTTTTTAACATAAGGTATAGTGAGAACTGTACCTTAATAATAGAAATATGTTGAATAAATATTATTGTACTGATTAGTAGCTTATTACCTATAATTATCTATATCATAGAATCTTTGAGAGAGTTTAGAGAGTTAAGTAAAAGAATACAGGAATTGCTTCAAAAACTAATAGAGTAAGTGCTGAATGAGGTTAGCTATTTTTAAGACAAAACTTAAATTCATATGGTACTAATTATCACAGCTCTATGTACTTTTATTTGGTTATTATTTCAATACTAAGAACAAATCTAGATCTAACGTAGTTTTTCATTCCTATTTTACAACTGAAGAAAATGAGACAAAGATGTTACGTAATGTCATGTTTGGAATTCCAATGTGAATTCCACATGATGATCATAACTATTTTAATCAATAACTCATTGCCTTCAATAAGAGAACTTGAAAAATAATGAGACATTTCACATAACAGTAACATTGCACACATGAACTAGAGCGATAGATTATGAGCTTAGAAAGTAGATTTTGGCAAACTGGTCAAACACTCTGCTAATCATGGTAAAGAATTTGATATTTTTCCTTTGGGGTAATGTGGAATTAAATTGAGTCTTTATGCAACAAGAGTTGAAGTGAATTTATAATTTTCTGTTTTAAAAATTTTTGGACATTATAGAATTTTAAAAGGAAAAATAAAAATATTCATTAAACCAAGCTGACAACTAATACTTTACTTTGTGTGCATCTCATTCAAAAAATTAATACCTATACATTCTTTCCAAAGTTAACACCATGCACATTCATAATATATTATAATTTTTTAACTTAACATACCCCTTCCTTTTTACTCAATATTTTTTTTCTGATTACCATGTAGCTTGTCATTGGGAAGATGTACAATAATTTATAATATAATTAACCATTCCTCTACGTGGACATTTCAATTGTTTCCAATAGTATTATATCATATGTAATATTTATGTGTCATGAATATATAAACTATCCTTTGGCATGTGATCTATACTACTGTTGAATTTTTTTTTCTGTTAAATTTTTATAAATTTTCTCAGTTACTGATCACAACAAGTACAAGTTTGTTAGGAAGGAATCCTGTGAAAAGAGGCAAGTAAATGGAAAAACAGTTCAAAGCTAAATTAAAAATCCAATAACAATTAAGGAAAGTGATAGTAAAGATGATATGAATAACAATAATTTTAACTTAAAATTTACTAATTACTTTTTATGTGACAGATATGTGCTGTGATCCAAATTCTAAATATATTACATACATTATCCAATTTAATTCATAGAACAACCTTAAGAAGTGGATAGCAATCTGAAATCTCTTGCAGATGGAGGCCTTAAAACCCAAAGACATTAACTAACTAAATAAAGCAAACAATATTTAGTAGCAGATTTTGAATGTAAAGGTTATTAAATGAAGATGCAAGTGAAACCATAGTGATATTTTCTGATTGTGGTTCAATTCATCTTATTTATTTTTATTTATTTATGTTTTTTACAGACAGAGTCTAACTTTATTGCGCTCGGTAGAGTGCTGTGGCATTACAACTCATAGCAAACTCTAACTCTTGGGCTTAAGTGATTCTCTTGCCTCAGTCTCCCAAGTAGCTAGGACTACAGGTACCGGCCACAATTCTTGGCTATTTTTTGTTGCAGTTTGACCGGGCTGAGTTTGAACCTGCTGCGTTTAATGTATGGGACTGGCGCCCTACCCACTGAACCACACGGATTCAGTTTTTTTTAAACTATAAAATACTTTATCATTTTTCAGTCCTGGAAAAGACTGCTGCTCCAGTCTATATGGAAATGATCTTTTCATTAAAAATAATAATCGATTAAGCTTTATTTAATTTTGTCATAATAAAATTGTAATGTACACCAAGAGAGAGCCCATTTTGATTTTCTAGTTTCTCTACTGGTGTAAAATAATTATTATAGATATAATTCCAGCCACCATTTTTAAATCCAAATCTGACTGCATTTATTTACTTCTTTCTGCTCAAGTGTTCCTAGAAATTGGTCTCCATATATTTCAGAAGAATATTACACTGACTTTCATATCCTTAAGTATTTAAATTAAAGCTTCCAAATTATGACTTTTGTAATTATATTTCTGTTGTAAATTGGTTCAGTGTGGCTGAATGAGTAGGTCACCGGCCCCATATACCGAGGGTGGTGGGTTCAAACCCAGCCCCAGCCAAACTGTAACAAAAAATAGCCGAACATTATTGTGGGCGCCTATAGTCCCAGCTACTTGGGAGGCTGAGGCAAGAGAATCGTCTAAACCCAAGAGCTTGAGGTTGCTGTGAGCTGTGATGTCACCGCATTCTACCGAGGGTAACAGAGTGAGACTCTGTCTCTAAAAAAATAAAAAATAAAAAAATAAAATACAGCTAAAATATTCTCTTATTCCTATCCATTTCCCCCCAATTTCATCCTCCTTATTTATAATGGAAATAAATCCTCCTCCGTCAATAGCATTTTTGAATTAAGGAGTGTATTAGGACTTCCTCAAATTCTTCAACACAAAGTAATTTCTTTGTGAGCAAGCTCCCATATTTTTGGCCCTGTTAACATATACTTATATTCACATTTGATAATTTATTAAAACTTTTTAGGATATTTTTCCTTTTCAAATAGTTTGAAATTTCTAGGAGGATATCACTTTTTATTTTTTGTTACTTTTTAAAAATAACAAACAGAAGTGCGGCGCCTATGGCTCAAAGGAGTAGGGCGCTGATCCTATATGCCGGAGGTAGCTGGTTCAAACCCAACCCTGGCCAAAAGCTGGAAAAAAAAAATTAACAAACAGAAAATTTAAAAACAAATATAAAGCCTTCAGTAACTTTTATTGATTGGTTGCCTGCTCACATACTATGCTTTAGTTTCTTATTAAAGTACATTTAGATTCTTTGCAAGAGACTAATAGGGAATTAAAGCCAGACTTAAGTATAAATGTCTTATTACCTTATCTCATTGAAAATAAAAGCAAACTTTTTCTAAAGAAATGAACTATTGCATATAAATATGTATGTATATGTGCAATATATGTATAGAGGATATGTGTGTGTGTGTATAGTCCATACACATGTGTGTGTGCATTTGAAACATCTGGAGAAGGTTATCCTGATTACATTTATGTTAAAAGACAATTTGCAATTTTCTTTAAATTTATGAAATCTCTTTTTTAGTTATATGCAATGGTAATTTTAGTTTGATTTAAAAAAAACTGAAAATAGTTTTCATCTACTAGGGTGTTTGTTTTTTATTTTTCCAAAACAGCATCAATTCAAATAGCTAACTACTAAGTAACATTTGAAAGTTCCTTAAAACAATGAGTTGCTCCAGTCTCATGACACAAGCTGCCCTGGAGAATGATTTTTTTAATAAAAACTGTAATTTAATTCCATGTCCCTTCTTTAAGACATTGTAGATTGATTATTCTACCATGGTAGCTACTTTTATTTTAAAAACTTTAGTCCATCATGAAGATTCTACAAAGTATTAGGTCCATACTAAAGTATAAATCTTTTTATATAGATTTTTGTGGAAAGTAGTATTATTTCATGTATTTTTTTATTGAAATCATTGAAATGATATTAATAGCTGTTATAATGGAAAAAATATTGCTCTTATTGAATTTCTGCTGAATGCTGAATACTTGTTCTTAGAATTTGAACTTTCAGTGTTGGGTTCACTTTTTTTTTCCTTCTCATTTTGATTACTCACCTTGAAATGAGAAACACCTCATCTGTCTGTAATAGCACTTGATGTTATCATGAACACTATTATATAATCATATTTGGGAGGAGGAATAAAGTAATCTGAAAATTTCATCTCTTTTCTTCCTGTATATAAAAGGCTTTGTTGATTGGAATGCTTGTGGTTGTAAATAACTACCTTTACTGAATTTCAGAGAGTAGGTCACTTTGCTCAATTAATTTACATAATTGTACATTTCTTATGGTAATTGCATTTACGAGTAGCTAAAATTGGGAATTCTTTTTGAATATATTTGTAAGCTTAGGTGATACCACACTGCATATAGTATTTTGTGGTTTATAATAAATATAGCATCATGCTTGTAGTACATGGATAATGTTTGCTGTTCATTACTTTAAGGAATATATTATTTTGTGAACTATATATCGTATGTATTTGTATTTATATTTATAATGTGGTAAATAAAAGATTTCTTTCTTCTGATTTCTTTTATTTCTATGAACATTTAAATTGAAATTCCTGAATTATAGGTTCCTTTACCTGTGCTCAACATAGTATGTGTGGTTTAATTACATTTGTAACTTCAAAATCAACAGTGTAGCTGGGTTAATGTACTTACATGGAGGAACATGTTGCTGAACATAAAATCAGAAAAAGAATATTTAAAAATTTGAACTATTTTGTATTACAAAAATATAGTATATGCCTTATTATACAAATGGCATAAATATATATGTGAGTGTGGGTGTCTTTACAGTTTTAATACATACCTACTTACACACATGCATAGTGTGTGTCTATTTTTATATTAAATATGCGATATATATTCTCTATCATCTCACAAATATTTGGGAAAATACTGTAGTACATTTCTCTGTGAGGTAAAAAATAAAAAGAAATAATTTAATGTCATAACCATACTGTATAGAATTGAAGCAATAAATGCAGACGGATGCTGAAAATAGAAGAAACCAAGCAATTCTGTCTGTGAGGTTCTGGTACAGTGAGATGTGGAGAATGAGAGATTTAAGGACGGTTGACAAATCTTTCAGCTTCAAGTTTTTTAGAAAACCTGACCGTACCAGGGGAGGTACTTTTTCTGACTATCTTAATACAAGTTTTATATTTTCACTTACCCTCACCAGTCCAGAAATTCACTAGAAATATGTAAGACAATAAACAGTGCTATCGAGATTTCTACACTTATGCCTTCCATCCCCCTAAATTATTACCGTTCTTACTCTGATAAGACTATTAGAACTTTTGCTTCTCTCATTGATATTCTATGTTTTTTCAGAGCCTCCCTTAATCTCCATTCTAAATCTGAGGCATAGCAAATGAGTCTTTCTTCTTGAGAGTACTCTATATCCTAGGCAATCTTCTCCAAAGTTAATTTTAAAATATATTATAAATATAAATGTGCATCAGTTAGTGGATTCTTGAAGAAAAGAATGCTGAATAAATATTTGTTAAAATAATGACTCAATGAAACAGATATTCCTCTATAAATACACACGCGTAGAGACTAAAAGATCTGCACTGGGTAATTGATTGTTACATGTTTAATGTCATGGCCAGTCATGTAATTTCAGGAAACCTTATGTCTATGTATTTGAAGAAATGTATATTTCATTTATTGTCTTAATATATAAAATTTATTTCAGTAACTCTACATGTTAAGTTACAAGGGGACAAAAAATCTCTTCTGAGGATAGGGTACCGATGAGAGATGACAAGGTTCGTGTATATAAGGACTTCAATAAAATTGAAAATAATGACATAAGTGTGTATAAAATCTTAATCAGGTTAAAGTTGGCATGATGGTGAAACCAATTGTGCAAATAAAAAATGATTATGCTAAATCATTGACTACTTATGAATCTTTAGCCCAACAGGTTTAAACTTGCTAGAGCCCATGAATATCTTGAACCTGGAGCATAAGAAAAATCTCTCATCTTAAAAATTTCAAATACCAAGCTTATTATACCAGAACAGTGTGATTTCCATGTTGCCAAAACAAAATGTAGACCTAGTGTGATGAGCTACTGTAAACTGTCACATTTTAAAGTTATAATTCTATAACTTTGGTTATCATAAGCTAATAAAACCTGGAGTAAAAATAATAGGCTATATAAGGGATGCTAGCCAAAATGTATATCTACTGTTGAGGCTTATACTTCTGGTCCCTTTAATTTGAGAGCATTTGCAATAATATCTTTCTAAGTATTGGTAACCCAAATAAAATAAGAGCTAAAACTTTTGATACTTTACTTATTCTTAGGCAGAAAGTTTTTTAAAAATAAATCTGAATGAATCTATTTATTTATAAATAATTTATTTAATTTGGCTTGGTGCCTGTAGCTTAGCAGCTAAGGCACCAGCCACATACACTGGAGCTGGCAGGTTCAAACCCAGGTCAGATCTGCCAAATGACAATGACAACTACAACCAAAAAATAGCTGGCATTGTGGTGTGCACCTGTAGTCCCAGCTACTTGGGAGGCAGAGGCAAGAGAATCACTTAAGCCCAAGAGTTTGAGGTTGCTGTGAGCTGTGACACCATGGCACTCCACTGAGGGTGACATAATGAGACTCCATCTCAAAAAAAATTATTTAATTAATTTATTTCCTTAATTAAGATTTATTGTGCACCCACCATATGAAAACATTCTGGTATATACAGTACTTTAGGAAAATAGAACTTGTAGCTAGTAAATTGCTACATATATATTTTGTACAAATAAAGTAAAATGTAGGATCAGGAAAACCTAAAACCATGAAACTACTGAAATAAAACACTAGAGAAATGCTTCAGAACCAAAGGATCTGGAAAAGGGCTTCTTTAGCAATATCCCTAAAGCATAGGCAACCACAACAAAATTGAGAAAAATGAGATTATATGAAGCTAAAAAGCTTCTGAACAGGAAAGGAAATCATTAACAAAGTGAAGAGATAACCCACAGAATGAGAGAAAATGTTTGAAAGCCACCCATCTGAAAAGGAGTTAATTACTAGAAAATATAAAGAGCTCTCACAACTGAATAGGAAAAAATAAAATAATGTGATTTTAAAATGGGCAAAGGATCTAAATAGACATTTCTCAGAAGTCCTTCAAATGGCCACAGTGTATGATAAACATCATTAGTAATCAGAGAAATGCGAATCAAAACCACAATGACAGGATAGTCTCATTTGAGATAAAATGGCTTCCACCTAAAAGACAAGACATAACTAATGCTAGTGAGGATGTAAAGAAAGGAGACCCTTATATACCATTAGTGGGAAATTAAATCAATGTGATCACCATGGAAAACAGTATAAAGGATTCTCAAAAACGTAAAAATAGAACTACTATATGACGCAATAATTCCACAGCTTGGTAAATGTGGGGTACCAGCCCCAACTATTCTATGGGTTCCCTCCTAGTGGGTTGGCTGAAATTAGAAGACAAGGAAAAATGAAAAATCAAAACACAAGGAGAAAGTTTAAGTATCTGGGCCAGGAGACTGCACACTCTTCTTCCTGAGGTTCAACACGGCATGCAGCTGTGTTTTTATTTCATACCATGTGTTTTAGTCATAAATTTCACAAGGAAAAGGCAAACAATTACGTTATGGTTCTTACCATGCTTGCATTTTAATTGGATAGATTTACTTTTTACTTTTATTGCTCTAAGGTATGTATGATCTTTAACACAAACCGAGCATGGAACCATGAAAACGATCTAAGAGCAGGACATTGAAGAAGACCCCAATTAGGCCACACACACAAATCACAGGAGTGACAATTAATATTCAAGAACCTTTCTGCTCAGACAGATGGATGCTTCTGGTCATAACAAAGTGACAGAAGAAAAGAGATATGTTATCTCCTTATTGGGGCCAGAGAAGATCTTGCCATCTTTAACAAGATCTTGACTTTACAAAAACACTCCCTCTATCAGAGCAAGTATCCCCGCCCACCCAGGTGACTGTTGCCTGCTTCAAAACCTCTGCAGCTGAGGAGTTGACTCTGCTAGGTGACTCCCCTAGGTGACTAGGGGGACAAGGTGAAATTGTAGCAACATGCTTCTTGAGTTTTAAACGTGTCAGGCCTCTGACAGCACATTTTGCACTATGTTCAGGGTTCTCCGAATCCACTTTTCTCCCGTTTCTGTTTTCCTTTGCCCATCCTCTGTAATTAAACTAATATACTTGTAACTATTACTTTAATATTGGTTTTAAGCTTATTAAATCATTAGTCCTAGGAATGCAAACACATCAGTATATGACTCTTCCCTTAAGACTCCCACATGCACCTGCAGCATATATCCAAAAGAAAGGAAATCAGTATATCAATAAGGTATCTACACTCTCATGTTTATTGCAACACTATAATAGCTAATGTGGCTTCAACCTTAATGTCCATAAATAGATGAATGGATAAAAAAAATTGTGGTACTTACAGCCAGAGGAATATCATATAGTCAAAAAATAAAAATAAAAATTGAAATCCTGCCATCTGTAACAAGGATGGAACTGGACAGCATCATATTAAGTGAAATAAACAAAGCTCAGGAATACAAATCTTGCATATTCTCACTCATATATAGGAAATAAATTACAAAACAATTGTTCTCATGGAGACATAGAGTACAATGTTGTGGTGGGGGACACAGTGAGAATGATTAATGAGTCGATAATACGTATAGATAGAATGAACAGTATTTGATACAACAAGGAAGGGACAATAGTCAACAATAATTTATGTTATACTTTAAAGCAACTGAAAAAGTCAAACTGGAACTTTTCTAACACAAAGAAATAAATAATGGTTACCTGATGGATCCCCCAATTGCCCTAATTTATTAATACACATTATATGCCTGTATCAAAAATCACATGTACTCTGGTAATACATAGAACTATTAATGTATGCATAATAATTATAAAATTAAAAACTTCCACAAATATAATAACAAATTAAATTATTTTCTAATATTTTCATTGTATCATTACCATATAATTTTTTGAAGGGCAAATCAGACAGTCACATTCTAGTAAACACAGGATTTAACACCCATGCCTTTGACCAATTGTTGTGCTTTACTATTTTGGATACTTGGAAAAAGAATTTATTTACACAATTTTTGCACAACTAAATCATAATGCAGGGAAAGTCTAACACAGTTTCTAAAGTCATTAAACGCTAATCCAATAATAAATTGTGAGGACTCAGCAACATTGATCTTAGAAATGATGTTTCTATATTTTTCAGATCAGTTATTTTTATAATTTTTAAAATTTAACTTATATTCAAGATTTTTAATTGCCTATAAAAAGCACAGGAAGCATTATTTAGCAAATTGAAGTCAAAGAAAGTACTTTTGATGAGAGATAGTGATCTTATAAATGGGAATACTTCACAGGATAAAGTATGATTTTTCAGAGGTTTTCAATTAAATAAGAATTAAAATTTTAGGTAGCTATGATCATTGCATTTATTATGATAAAAAGAATTGTATTTTATTCATTGAGATAAATAAATTGTTCCCATTAGAACTAATTTTATTGCCTCATTTAACACTTCAACCACTTTATGAATTATATTAATTTTATTTTTCTTCAATAGAGTTTATGCCTATGAAATTATTTTTTTCTTCACGCAGATGAATATTATATTAATAATATAAATGTAAAATATCTGAAAACAAGAAATATACCAAGATATCACTAGTAGTCAGCTAGTAAGCTAGCCTGGTGATTCATTAAATTCTTAACTACTGATTTTAATAGGTTGTAGGAGCCTTAAAATCCCACATGACATTATTGAAAAGGAAAAGGAATACAACAATGTCAAAATATTTTATCTATCACTTCTCTTGGAACCTGCAAATTCTCAACTACAGATGCCTCTATTTGAGTTTTAAAAATATTTAAGTAAAATGAATATTCCAAACTGCAATCTGTTTTTTACCCACTTTGTTAAAAAAAAAAAAAAAAGTGCCTGGCATAATGTCAGTACTCAAGAAATGTTTGTCAACTAAATAGATAAATATTATCAGGTTATACTTTCTTTATTTTTGATTTTTTAGTAGATGTCTCTGGTAATGGAATATAGTAGGATAATTAGCAAGAATATAGTGAAATAGAAATAGGCCAGATTCACAAAGTTGTCCAGCGTCATTGAACAAAGAGCTACCAATCCAACAGAAACTCCTCATCAGATCAATAAAATTGTTGTGATTATTGTTTTTCTTAAACTGTCTTCTCAAACTATTTTTCCCTTTCTTTTTCAAAGGCATAAGTAAAGAATCATAATTTAGTATATCAAAATCTCTAATTTTGAATATAATTCTAAACATTAAAAAGATTACTATTACTTGATATTACAGTTTTAATGTTAACATTCTCTCAACCCAAAATAATAAAAAAAGTAAAAATAAATAAATATGTTAGATAAAAACCACTGGTGCTCAATTTTAAAATTGCCCTCAATATGAATATGCCATTCATTTCCCTTTTTAGGGATAAGGTGACAAACATGGCCTTTGTTTCTAAGTATAGTGGAAATAATTAGTAAAATGAAAAACAATAATAAATGCTGCCACCACTTATGAAAATTATTCTAAGCAAATGATTATACTCTGACAGGAATGTATTAAGAACACTTCAAATTACCATTGTTATTATAACAATTATTTGTATTATACACTCTAGCCTAAATAAAATACGTATAGTCTGAACCTGCCAAAAAGCTTTGTTTTTGATTATTTATTTGTTTGTTTGGTTGTTTGGTTGGTGTTAGTTTTCACTTTTACTCATTCCTTTGCATGGTGTGATCATCTGACCAAATATGTTTATCCATTAACTTGTTGATTCTTTCTTTAAAATTTAAAGCCACTATTGAACAAAAATTACATAGCTATTTAAAATGGTAGAAGTCCCCACTGAGACATGCAATCCTGGTCTATCTATAAAATGGTTTTATCTGAGACTTGAGTACTACCACAAGTATAGTCTAGTCTACAGTGTGTGTAAAGTATTTAAACAGTCCCAGGTCTTTAATAACCATAGAAATTTTTTATATTTTACTGATCATAAAAGCAAACAAATAACAAACAATTCATACACAAATATTATAATGGTGATTTTAAGATACTTAATTCTATTTTTTACTCCTGGTAAAATGAGGCAATGAATAAAATTTCTTGAAGGCTAATGTCCAAATAAACCAAAAAAGATGCCAATTCGAAGGAATAAACAACTGAGTTAGATTTTTTTAGAATATGCAAGGTAAGAGGAAAAAAATCCCTATAATTCAAAATTTGCAGAATTCTTGTGCTAAAAAAATTGCAATTACAGTAAATACAACTATAGATACATATTTGGCAAATATTATTTGTAAAATATGAATGTAAAGCAATTTAAAGAGAATCAAGACAATATATGTTGATCATCAATTATGAAGTAAGATTACAATTTAAACTTCATTGACTAGATATAATTTAAAATTCTTAAATTTACATTGTTGATGGAGAAATTAATTTATTTATCCAACAAATACGTGATGAGTGTCCTATACATGTCAAGTAGTATTTTAAGTCTTCAGGATTGATATAATTCGGGTATCTGTCCTCTCCAAATCTCATTCTAAAATTTGATCTTCAGTGTTGTAGGTCGGACTGAGTGGGAGTTATTTGGGTTATGGGGGTGGATCTTTCACGAATGTCCAGGTGCCTTCTTCAAGGTAATGAATGAGTTCTGAGTCTATTTGTTCATGTGAAAATTGATTGTTTAAAGAGCTTGGCTTCTTACTCCTTCTTTCCCTCTTGTTCTCTCTTTTTTTTTTTTTTCAGTTTTTGGCCAGGGTTGTGTTTAAACCCGCCACCTCTGGCATATGGGGCTGGCACCCTACTCCTTTGAGGCACAGGCGCTGCCCTCTTTTTTTTTTTTTTTTTTTTTTTAGAATACTATAAGTATTCTTAGAATAAAATATTTAAAAAACTCTTCTATACACTGGCCTAGGCAAAAAATTTAAAAAGAAGATCACCCCCCCCAAATAATCTCAGCAATGGTAAAAATGAATAAATAGAAACTAATTAAATTGAAAGGCTTCTGCACAGCCAAGGAAACAATCAATGGAGTAAATATACAACTTACAGAATGGGAGAAATATTTGCAATAAACTCAAGCAAATTAACAAGAAAAAAACCAAATAACCCTGTTTAAAAGTGGGCAAAAAACATGAGGAGAAACTTTTCAAATGAAGATAATGTTCAACAAACATGAAAAAATGTTCAACATCCCTAATTATCAGGGAAATGCACATTGAAACCACAATGATATGAATGATATGTCAGCTAACTCCAGTGAGAAATACTTTTTTTAAAAAAATGTCCCCGAACAAATGCTTGTGTGGATACAGAGAGATAGGAACATTGAAACTTGTACAACCTCGATGGGAAATAGTATGGAGATACTTCAGTGAACGTAAGTAAACCTGCACTTTGATCCAGCACTCTCACTCACTCCTGGACATCTATTAAAAGTAAAAAAAAAAAGAGAGAGATAGTGATTAAGAAAATGCTATGAGGGCTATCTCTCACAGTACGATCAAAATGTTTCTGATTGTATATGAAGGACATTCTGCCCTATGATTGCACCAATGTACACAATTATGATTTAATAAAATTATTAAAA
>CAUYRH010123041.1:0-14770 GCA_963574655.1 Perodicticus potto
TTCTCTTTCATAATCTCTTAAAGAAGAGACTCTGTGCCTTATGACACCACTTCATCGTTTTCAGGTATCCCTATAAGGCGAACATTGGTTTTCTTCAAGTTATTCCAGAGCTGTCTGAAAGAATGATCCATTTTTTCCTTCCATTTCTCTTCCTCTTTGAGCATTTGGGAGCATTCGAAGTCTCTGTCTTCAGTTTCAGAAATCCTTTCTTCTGCTTGCTCCATTCTGTTACTGAGAGATTCTACTGTATTTTTCAGATCTTTAAGGGCTGCAACTTCTTGTCTATTTGTGTGAAACTCTCTGGTCATTTTGTCTTTTTATCCGTTCAGTTCTCTTTTTTTGCTTGTACTAAAGGTCTTTATTGGCAGGGGATGCTGCAGAGCAGCATTAAGGAGGAAGGAAAAGAGGGAGAGAAAGATAAAGAGAGAGACAGGGGAGAGAGGAGAGAAGGTAGAGAGAGGAGGGGAGAGAGAGAAAGAGAGAGAGACAAGACACACAGGGGGAGAGAGAGAAGAGAAGTGAACAAAAGACAAGGGCACCTTATATAGGTTTGGTTAGGGGAGGTTGACGAGATGGTAGAATAGCCAATAGGGTGTTACTGCTCTGGTGCAATGAGCTGTAGGGGCAGGCCATAAATTTGAACTTTTCAGTGGGTAATCAGGATAAGGAGATGAAATTTTGCAATTATCTAACATTTCTCCCTTCTTGATATGTTAAAAATAGAGGGTTGGCCTTGGGATAGGGGACTTGGAGTTCTCTCTGTTGTAGCTTCTTCCTGCTGAGATGGGCAAGTAGTTTTTTAATTGGCCAACTAGAAAGTGATTATGATTTTTTGTTGGGAGGATGTAAGTGGTGGCTGTTTAGAAGTGGTGTTCAGGAAAGTCTTATGGCCTGGAGTAGAATTTAGTCCATTCATAAAGAATAGTTTCTTGTTGCAGGTTGGGAGTTGTATT
The DNA here is from genome assembly GCA_963574655.1 of Perodicticus potto. Lineage (NCBI taxonomy): Eukaryota > Metazoa > Chordata > Mammalia > Primates > Lorisidae > Perodicticus > Perodicticus potto. Next base: position 954 of record CAUYRH010123041.1, read on the forward strand.
TGTGGTGCAGGTCTAGAGCATCAACTTAGTTACCTTTTTGACAGCTGAAAAATTAGCTCCTGTGTCTAATAGGAATGCGATCTTTCTACCTGCTATGATCAGGGTTATCCTTGGCTCTACAGAGATGATCTTCATCAGGTGAGAGAAGCCAGGGTTTCACCAGTCTTCAGAAGATGCAAGTTTTAACACGTCTGCTGGAGGTGCTGTGGTCAGCTGGCCCCATAGCCTATCTGGGCCAAGGGGCAGTCAGCTTTCCAGTAGCCTTTTCTTTTGTAGAGAAGGCATCACCCTGGTGGGGGCTTAGGATTGGGGTAACATTGTACCCAGTGGTCTTCACTGCATTTGTAGCAAGCTCCAGGTGGTTGAGTTATGAAGCAGCCTTTGGCTCCTGACTTAGGCAGGTTAGAAATGATGGCCTTAGTGACACTGTAAAGGCTGTGTTTAAGATCACAGCCTGGGGTGTCAGGGGTCCATGCTCCAAGCCCTTTAGCTTAAGTTCAATGTTGGGGTACCTTTGGTTAAAGAAACAAGTTATGACAACGTTTTTCCTACTTATTGTTTTAGGATTTTAATTAGTATACTTAACAAAAGCCTCAGTAAGGCATCAGAGGAAAGTTGAAGGATTTTTAGACTTATTTTGTATGACTTTCCTTAGTTTATCATAATTGATAGCCTTTTTTGTTGGAAGCTCTAAGTCCGCAAAGAATGCAGGTAATAAAAATGTCTTTACTTCTCTTCCTGCATTATTATTATAATTTAATTTGATTGGGAGTTAAGGACTATGGTGTTACCTGTAGAATGCTCATTGTTTGACATATGAAATTGATTTGCTGCCTCTTTTGCCTTCTTCCACATTCATTTGCACTTGTCAGAAGTTAGGGTATTAGTTAAAACAATAAAAATATTATGTTAGGTAAGTTGATAGGATATAGTAATAAATTGAAACTTTCAAATAAAATAAGAAGGATTAGAAGATTATAAGTAAAGGAACTTAGTTTAACTTTAAGGTGTGTGAGTTTAGCTATGGGAAAGGAATAAACAAAAATTGCTTTAGTTACTTCACGGAGCGGGGCTAGGAAGTGAGAGAGAGTTGAGGGTTTATTTAATTTTGGAAACCGATGGGAATGGGATTGGGTAAGGGGACCCAAGGGAAGTGAAGGATAAGTGGAAGTTACTGTAGAATTATATGGAGGAGCTGGAGGAAGAAGGTGGGATAAAGAGGTCTGGAAGTGTTTCTTAGAGCAGTTGGAAGTGGACTGAGAGACAACAGGAAGAATCCTGAGGGTCAGTTGGAGAGGAGGAGTTAGGAGACGAGTTTAGATTGGTTGCCAGGGAAGTAGGAGGGACAGAAGGTGGAAGCAATTGTGTGGTTGAGGGAGGATCTGAGTATGGCAGGGAAGTTTGAATAGGTTGTTTAGCGAGATGAAGAGTAGAAAGAGTTTTTTGTTACAAGAATATTGGAATTACCCAAACATAAATTAGGCTTGGTTTTAAGATAGGAGAAGCTCTGAAAGTAGGGCACCTCACTGAATTTTCCAAGGCACTTACAATAGTTATATAAGCTTTGGATTAAAGAAAAATTAAGCGAACTATAGCTTGGCTAGATACTTTGGTTATTTAGCTTGTAAAGTGGCCAAACCTGGGTAGAGAGTTTAATTCTTTTGGTTTTTATGTTTAGTCCTAATTTTACCAGGTGGTATAATAAGTACCTTAAGGGGGAGTTAGGTGGGGTAGAATAGCCTGCACACATGGCGATTCGTCATGGAAATAAAGCATGAGCAGAATCATGCGAGGACCAGGACAAAGGGGGGATGTCTCCCCTGCTTTGTTGCTGGCTGAGAAAACGAGGACACAATTTAGGACAGCCTTCACTGACCCTAAATCTGCATCAGACCCTTGGGGCCGAGGAGAGCTTGACACCTGGCGCCAGGAATTTTCGTGGGAGGCGTGGAAGCACTGAGCTTGGCCACACAAGGTTAAGAGGAATTGGGAACTCAAGCCTCGAGAAACGTGTGAATCACCAGGAATGTAAGCAATTTAGCCCACGATTAGCAAAAACTCACTCCCATAGGGCTACTTACCAAGTTCAGAGGAGGTGGTGCTGAGTGCTGGTTATGGCGTCTTGGTGGATAGACACAAGCCGATGATGGTGGTGAGTGCCGGGAGTGTGAGAAGAAGATAGGGAGCTCTCAGGAACTTGGAGCATTCCCTAATTAGATCCCACTCCTGACACCAGATGAAAGGGGGGCACTCGAGAGGCATAACCCTCACAGAACACCAAGGCTTGTACGAAAGGTCTTTATTGGTGGGGGATGCTGAAGAGCAGCATTAAGGAGGAGGGGAAAGAAGGAGAGAGAGAGAAAGAGAGAGACGAGTGAGAGGAGAGAAGATAGAGAGTGGAGGGGAGAGAGAGACACACACACACGAGACACACAGTGCGGGGGAGAGAGAAAAGACTCGTTCAGTTCTTAAGACATCCTTTGGGTCATCTTTTGGGTTACTGCTTGAAATTCTAATTCCATCTTTTCCTCCATTGCACTGATCTTATTTGCTATTCAGACTCTGAATTCAACTTCTGACATCTCAGCCATTTGCTTACGCTGTACTATATCTACCTTGTCATTCCTTGGGAGAGTTGATCTACTCTGATTATTCATATTTACAGAGTTTTTCTGTTGATTCCACCTCATGATTATTTTTCACTGTTGCCTACGACTTTCCTCAGAGTTAGGGAGGTGTCTCTCCCAGATCAGTCCCTGGCAGGATCACTCTGTTGTTACTGGATCTTTATAGGGAGTGACCCTGTGCAGCTCCTCTGGGACTGCCCCACCCAGGGATTTCTGGCTGCAGGAGTAGCTCCAGAGTGTGGCACGCCTGGATCAAGCAGCAGGGCATGGGATGGGGCACCCGGTGGCCTTTGCAAAGGGAGCCCATGCCTCCAGCAGTCTCTGGCTGAGAGTAGGGCTCTGGAGGGAGGGCATGGGTCTTGCAGCCTCCTAGGTTTCTGGCCAGATGGGCGGGTGGTGCGGAAACAGAGAGGGTAGGGGAGGAGGTGGTTTATGTGGCTCCCAGAGTTCCTGGCCTGGGCAGGCAGGCAGAGGCCTTTCAGGTTCCTGGTGGAGCCCCTGGCTGGTGTGGGCGGCAGGTGAAGGCCCAGCATGGGAGTCCCAGCAGGTTCCCTGGCCACAGCAGGCCAGGTGGTGAGCCAAGGCCCAGCAGAGTCCCTGGCTGCTGCAAGCAGAGGGCCGAGTTCCAGAGGGCATGGGTCAGAGCCATGCGGGGGGTCCTGGTGGGCGGCAGGCCAAGGCTGGGCAGGGCACAGATCACCCTGGGAGGGAGTCCCTACTGGGGACTCCCAGTAGGCTTCCTGGCTGCTGTTGGCAGTGGGTCAAGGCCCAGAGGAGTGCCAATTGGGGCCGCGCAGGGGTCCTGGTGGTGTGGAGTTCTTTGCTGCTGTGGGTGGCGGGTCTGGGGCACGGATTGGAGCCAGGTGAGGGTCCTGGCGGGCGGCAGGCCGAGACCGGCCAGCATGGATCGCCCCAGGAGGGAGTACCAGTGGACTTCCTGGCTGCTGCTGGCAGCAGGTCAAGGCCTGGGTGGGTGCCAATTGGGGCTACACAGGTCCCAGTGGAGTGGAGTTCCTGGCCGCTGTGGGTGGCCTGGGGCAAGGATGGGCAGGGGGTCTCGGTGGGTAGTGGGCTGAGGCATGTCAGGGCACAGATCGGCACCACGGGAGAGTCCCTGTGGACTTCCTGGATGCTGCTGTCGTGGGGACTAAGGCCTGGTGGTGTGCAAATCAGGGGGCATGGAAGTTCCGGGGGAGTTCCTGGCCGCTGGTGGCATGGGCCAAGGCCTGCTGAGGGTCCCATTGGAGTTCCTGGCTGCTGCAGCCGGCAGGCTGAGGCCCAGTGGGGCACAGATCGGAGCCACGTGGGGATCCTGGCAGTGTCCCCGGACTGGGGGATGGCTGGGGCTCGGTGGGGGCCAGAGTCTCTTACCTGGGGGGCCACCTGATCTGGCAGATAGGGAGAGTGGGTGCTGCTCAAGTCCTCCTCCCTCAGTTTCAGCAGAGGTCAGGCCTCTGGTGCGGCAGGTAAGGGGGGAAGGGTGTCCTGGAAGTTCAGAATGGTGGAAAACTTTACTTCAGCTTTTCTGCCTGAAGTGTGGTTTCTGGACATCACAGCTTGCCTCAGAGGTGACCTGCAGCTATCACTTCTCTCTCTCTCGGCTGGGCTCTCAGTCTTCAGCTCAATTGGGCAGTTTCTGAAGGTTATCTTTCCTTTTGGACAGGAGCCTTTGTTGGAAGGTGCTTTCAGTCTGCCATCTACTTAAGAACATTCTTAACAAAACAGGTAAAGGATCTCTACAAAGAGAATTATGAAATTCTAAGAAAAGAAATAGCAGAAGATATTAACAAATGGAAAAACATACATGCTCCTGGCTGGGAAGAATCGAAATTGTTAAAATGTCTATTCTACCCCAAACAATCTACAGATTCAAACAAACCCCATTAAAATACCAACATTATACTTTGAAGAGCTGAAAAAAAAATAGTTGTTAATTTTGTATGGGAACAGAAAAAAATCCATATATCTAAGGCAATTCTTAGTGATAAAAATGAAGCCAGAGTCATAACCTTATTAGACTTTAGGTTATATTATAAGTCCACAGAGTCCACAGTGATCAAAACAGCATGCTATCAGTACAAAAATAGAGACATTGACATATAGAATAGAAGAGAAAACCAATAGAGGAAGCAGTCTCTTATTGCCATTTGATCTTTGATAAACCAAACAAAAGCATACAGTGGGTAAAAGAATCCCAATTCAATAAATGGTGCTGGAAGAACTGGATAATCACATGTCAAATACTGAAACTGGACCCACATATTTTACCACCTACAAAAATGACTCAAGATGGATAAAAGATTTAAATATAAGACATGAAACTATAAAAATATCTTGGAAGAAAGTATGGGAAATCTCTTGAGGATGTTGGCCTAGGGAAAGATTTTATAAATAAGACTTCAGTGGCAATTACAACAACAAAAAAAATGAACAAATAGGACTTAATTAATCTGAAAAGTTTCTGCACAGCTAAGGACACAACAATTAAAGCAAACAGACAACCTTCAAAATGGGAAAATATATTTGCATGTTACAAATATGGCAAAGGGTTGATAACTATACTCTATAGAAAATTTAAATTATTCAACAATAATTATTCAATTATTCAAATTTAATTTATTCAACAATAAAAGAGCAAACAATCCTATCTATCACTGGGCAGGAGACATGAACAGAACTTTCTCTGAGGAAGACGACAAATGGCTGACAAACATGAAAAAATGCTCATCATCCCTAATCATCAGAGAAATGAAAATCAAAATCACCCTGAAATGTCACCTAACCCCTGTGAGAATAGTTTATTTCACAAAAGTCTTAAAGTTGTAGATGTGGTTGTGGATGTGGAGAGATGAGAATACTTTTATACTTTTGGTGGGGCTGCAAACTAAAGTGGCTTCTTTGGAAAGAAATATGGAGAATCCTCAAAGAACCCAAATTCGACCTCCCATTTGATCCCACAATCCCATTACTTGGCATCTACTTAGAAGAAAAAAAGAATCATTTTATCATAAGTACCTTTGCACTAGATTGTTTATCACAGATCAATTTACATTTGCCAAGAGGTGGAAACAACCTAAATGCCCATCAACCCAGGAATGGATTAACAAGCTGTGGTCTACGTAGACCATGCAATACTATTTAGCCATTAAAAATGGTGACTTTACACTTTACATCTTTCGTTTTAACCTGGATAGAGTTGGAACACATTCTTCTTAGTCAAGTATGGCAAGAGTGAAAATGTAAATATCCAATGTACTCAATACTGATATGAATCCAGGAGATGATCTAATACATGTCCACATAAGAGAAAAGCTTAATTCAATTCAAGTGTGGGGAGGGGAAACAAGAGAGGAGGGGAAAAAATGAGTGTGCTCCCACCTAATGGGCACAGTGTAAGGGTATGTAGTATACCTCTTGGGTGTGGGGCACAACTACAAGAGGGACTCTACCTTAACAAGTGCAAACATTGTACCCTAGTTGTTTTTACCCTCACATTACCCTGAAATAAAGAAAAAAAAAAAAAATGGAAAGACAAGTTGTGTTAACTGTGCAAAGGGATAAATGAAGTTACTTCTTATCCAGTGATCTAAAGAAAGAAGGCTCTGAAAATTTAAAATATATGGTATTATATTGTCACTGAAAATGGATATTTTAGACTTTGTGAGCTACAAATAATTTTTAAAATTAGGCTTTCCAAAGTAGGCATCATGTATATACAAGATAGAAAAGCAGCTTACAGAGTCTTTATTGATAGGCTTCAAAACATATGTAAGAGTTGGCTGTTTTTTCTTTTTACAGATTTTGCAAGAAGAAAATTTATAACTAATTCATAAACTCATTTCAACAATGATGCTTATAGTCTCAAAATTTGCCATTTTAACCCAATTCATTTGCTTGCCATCCAGTTTAAATTTTCATCCTCCCTTCTGCCCTGTGTAAGCTTGGAGGAATTGTTGAACTGCAATGTTCCCTTCACTTTTATCAGAATTTTTCTTCTTTCCTTTTGGAGAGGAGCAGAAACTACATGAAGGTCCCATTTCTGTAATAAAGGGACAGGGCTCTCATGGACCTCCTTCTGGTTACAAACACATAGATAGTCTAGGTAAAATATGCTACTACAATATCTGAGCTTGAATGGCAGAAAATAAACTAAGGCTCTAGAGACACAGAGGGAATTAAAGCTAGAATTGCAAAACACAAGTGGATTATTGGGGAGCTTGAAACAATGAGGGGTCTAATATATCTATGCTAGCATTAGGGATGGGGTTGTAAAGTTGTCAGGAGCTCAGCTGAACTGGGAGAGAGAGCTGAGCCGCCTGGTATCAAGGCAGCCAATTAAAGCAATAAGCCAAAAATGAGAGTTAAGCCTTTAATCACTTTCCTCCATGGTACAAGTGAAAGACCAAAACTAGAGAAAGTACTAACCACTTCCTTTCTCTTTCCTATGGAACAGCACACAAGTGGAGCTTAGGTGCATCAGTCAGAAGTGGGTAACACAGTTCTCCTCACTGTAGCAGGAGCCCCAATAGAAGGATCCGGCAGTGTTGTGGATCCTAAGGTTTTAGGGAGGAGGAAGGTCTTGGAGTAGGAAAGTTCTGGTACTGAGACAGAGTAGGGAAAGTATCTTCACGGTTGCCCTCTCCTCTCCTGCAGCGAGGCCTCAGCAGAGGCATCTGAAGAAGACTTCTGCCCACAGTCTTAGACAGAGAGACATTGGAATGAAAACTGCAGGGCTAGGAATTCAAATGCAATAGAACCTCTATATGTTGACCACCCAAGGGACAGTAACAAGCTGGTCAATATACGGAGGGGGCTAACATTACGAACTAGGTCTGCTGTACTAATAGGTAGATATGGTGCAGGTCCAGTTATACAAATTAGGTCAACTGAAGGAAGTGGTCAATGTAGGGAGGGGGCCAACTATGGAGGTTCTGCTGTATATGAAAGACCATGTCGGGTAAGGAACCTGGGCCCTGCAACTTCCTGGGAAACTCTGTAGGCCTGTGTGTGTCCCCAGTCTGCTGTTGGGAGGGCAGACTTCCCCCAAGGCGCCAAAGAAAGCATGTGTCACCGTATGTTTGGGGTCTAAAAAATAACATACAGATTTTTAAGCCAGAAACTAAACTCCTTAAACACCCTAGGGACAGGTAATTTGTTCTTGCTGTTGTAAGAGGACACAACATTTTCACAGAAAATATTAAATAGCCACTATAAGGTAAAAATAGTTGACAATGAAAGTTAACAAACAACATCAAGAAACAATCCACTGTGAGAAAAAGTCATGTAAATAGTCATATAATAAATACACATTTAGACACATAGTACCACAACTATAGAACAAGAAAGACAAAGAAAAAATTGTAAGAATTCAGAATAAGTAAGCAAAATTTCCAAGTAGGAATAACAAATGGATAGCAAGTTTGTCATGGAAACCAGAAAACAGTAAATAATTATGTTTAACTATTAGAAAGAAACCAAACTCTAATTTTTTTTACAAACTATAATTTTTAAGAGTAACGAACCAAATCAATAGCATTTCTTTGTATAAGCCCAAATCAATTAGAAAATCTAAGACATTTTATGAAGTTTCCATTTAAACTTCATTTTATTGAAGTTTCCAATGGGAGCAAGACCCAGAAGGTTCAATGAGTAGAAACAAAATAGAACATGTTTATTAAAAAAGCAATTAAGCTTTATTCTAAGTCATTAAAGAAAACCATAACATATTGAGGAAGATACTAAAGAAAATCAAAATATTTTAACCCAAAATATGTTTTCTGACATAGTTTGAGATGGCTATCAGAGAGGCTGCAAATAGAAGTAACACTGCAAAGCTGTCTTTTGTGGGAGTAGTTCGCATCTGTAGAGACTCTGCGTTAGTGCAGCCAGGTGGGATCTAGAAAAGATACACTGAGAGACCGACACCTTTAAAATTCTGAAAGAAACATTCACCATCTCTGAGAGCTGCGAGCTGTGAGCAACACCACCTTTCCTAGCTAAGCCTTCTCTCTGTCTTTCCCATCACCTGGTTTGCCACAATCCATGTCCCCGTTCTTTTTGTAACCTCAAGATGTTTAGGCACCCCGCTGGGCAATGATGACTGTGACATGAATATATTTTATATATCTTTACTCCAATTAATCTGCCTTTTGAGAGTTGATTTTTCAGTGAATCTTAAGAGGGAGAAGGGGGAGTTTCTCTGTTGGCTTCTATAATATTATGTCCGTGAGTGGCAAGGCAATATTAATTTCAATAACATAATCTCTAGATAGATTAATAATGTATTTCTAATTAAAACTACAGATTAGACTATTTTTCTTACAGAGCTGGACTGATCCTAAAATCTTATGGAATGAGATAGGTTTGAAGACTGCAAAAGAGCAAAAATAGAAACTCTATTACCAGATATTGTTTCTCAACATTATGCCCACACGACATAGCTGAGTACCTATCCCCACCCTGAGTCTGCCTGTCTTTAAGAAAGAGGCTGCCTGCTGTCAAAGTTTCTCCTCATGAGCACATGGGCAAAAACTGGTGGGATCCAAGATGGCAGCTCACTTGACCTCTGAAGAACCTCTAACTTTATTTTTAATCTAATTTCCATGCTAATTGACACACCCATGCTAGAGTTCCAAGAAGATCTCCAATGATTCCAAGAAAAAAAAAGGATATTCTTAATATTTTTCATTAAAAATATTAACATTAATATTAATAGTTAATATTCAATTCCTTTCTTACATTTAACTCTCTGACCTCACAAAGTGAGAAGTTGATTTGCAAGCCACATTCCCTCTTCTTCATTCCTTGGCAAATTGAATAAGTTTGACCTGATTAATACTCATCTTCGGTTTTATATATAGGCTTTATAACACCAAACAGGAAAGAATCTCATCTTTTGGAGAACAGTTGACTCAATCCATTCCAACAGTAGATATAGTCATCAGACAGTGAGACATTGATATAGCTAATAAAGGTAGTGCTGGGTACACTTTAGGCTGTTGACAGAATAGAAAGCTTAGAAACAGGCCCATATGGGTATACATGTGTCAGTATTTTCTCTATAACAGAATAGAACCAAAAATATGATTATGTTATTACTCCACATAATATGTAAGGACAAACTTCAAACAGAGTAAAATTCTAAAAGTGAACAACAAAAACTTCAAAACTTTTGGAAGTTTCTATAAGAAAATCCCTTGGTGGCCACAGAGTAAAGTAGAACTCCATACAAGACACAATGCACAAACCACAAAAGAAGTGAATGACAAATCCACCACACTGAAATGAATAAAATGTGTGGAAAATAATAATACCACAAACAAAGTTAAAATCCACAGACCTGGCTGAAGATATTAACAATGAACACAGCGTCTAAAGGCTCAGGAGCCAAAATACAAAAGGCATTCCTCCAAAGCAATGAGAAAAAAATAAATAAATAACCTGTTAGAAAATGGGCAAGAGATGAAAAAGGAAGAAACCAAATCTCAATAAACCAGGAAAATCCTGCTTAATCTCGTTAAATAGTACTAAGTGAGATCTGTACAGCATCTGTCTTATAAAAGTTAAAATAGATTTAAAATGTAAGTCTGATAACTTCAAAAAGAGGTAATAATGGAAAGAAATATAATATACATTAATTAAGCTTATAGGCAACAATACCAGTTGAAATTGAAACTTGCAATTGTAGTAGCTTAATATAATGCAAATTCACATATTGTTCTTTCCCCAATCCGGGGCGCATGTTCCTGGTCCCACAGCCTCTGATGAGATCCTTCAGGAAGCCCACTTCCTCTCATCTTGAAGCTCAGCCCTCTTTGAGTTACTCAGAGGACTCTCCATTCATTTGGTAAATGGGGAAAAGAACATGGGGGAAAACTCGTTTCCTAGCTACAGTGACATGGTGGAAGACTCTTAGCTACAGTGACTGAAGGAGAACACATCTGTTCAGCTCCCATGTCACCTATTCAGTGCTTTGGCGACACCTGACGGCAAGGAAGACTAGGAAATGGAATCTAGCTTGTCTAGTCATGAGGAAAGGGAAATGAGATTTGTAAACGTCATAATCTCTTACCTAACTAAAACACTTGTACATTGCTGGTGAGACCAGTCATTCATACAACCATTTTGGAGGGCAAATATTAGGAAAGTGTAGTTAAAATGAATTTGAAAAATTAAGTGTATCAGTGCAGACTCATTTGAAAATGTGAATTAAATTAACATAAGATATTCAAAGATACACGAAGCATAAAACCATGCATTTAATAATTTAGGTTATTCAAAACAAAAACTTTCATTTTTTATGAACATGGATGTAACATAACAGTTCAAAAACATGCAGGGAATATGTGACAACTTCAAGACAGCAGAAAGCTCTGGGGATGAAATGATGAGAAAAAGTTAGTAGGTAATTTGATTTCTTAACACATGGCAAATGTCACCATGGGTTAAGCCCTGGTTTTGTGTATGCATATCTTTATATGTTTCCCACAATGTATATTTGAAATACATGTTAATAAAATGACTCTAAAAGCACAATTTTAAAATATGTAAAATATGATTTACCACTAACCAGTCACTCCTTATTCTTAAGTTATGTGAAAACATCAGTTACTTCAATTTCTATTGCAGTGGACAATGAGATAAAACAATTTTGTTTCAAAATAGATTTAAAAGGAAATTCTTAGAAAAGTGAAGAAAAAATAGATAATCTAAAATTTTAAGACTCCATTAATTATAATATTTTGATAAAGGCAGACCCTTTAACTGATTTATTGCTTTCATTCTTCCCAAAATTCAGACAGAAGCATAAATTGTCAATAAGCAATAGCTTCTTAATGCTTGTATCTTATCATATATATCATTTCCAGTATCTCACCTAGAAGTATTTAGCTACATGCAAACTATCTTCATATTAGTTAGAAGCCCAGTGGTCTCAGAATCTAATGAGACTTTGACTTGGTGAGAATGTTCTGTAGTGATGTTAATTCTTAATTTTTCCATTGTTTCAAGTTCCCTGTTTTGTCTTTTTTTGTTTTTGAGACAGAATCTCATTCTGTGCCCTTGGGAGAGTGCTGTGGCATCAGCCTAGCTCATAGTAAACCCAAACGCTTGGGCTCAAGCAATCTTTTTGCCTTAGCTTTCTAAGTAGATGAGACTACAGCCTAGCACCACAAGGCCCAGCTAGTTTTTTTATTTTTAGTAGAGATGGAGTCTCCCTCTTTCTCAGGCTGCTCTTGAGCTCGTGAGCTCAAGCAATCCACCAGCCTCAGACTACCAGAGTGCTAGGATTATAGGTGTGAGCCACCAAGCCCAACCCGAATTGTTAACTTCTACCCCAGTGAGAAACAACTTTACCACTTTACCAACTTGAGTACAGAGCTTATGAACAGTTTGTTTTTTGTGTGTGTGTTTTTTTTGTTTTTTTGTCTTTAGTCCTATAATTTCCTCTCATTTCCAAAGTTCCTTAGGCCATCTCCTTTTTCCTCAACTCATTTAAGGACATTATGCCACACATTTGTAATACCATCAGATTCCTTTGTCACAATCTTCCTAATCTTCCTTTCATCATTGGGGCTCCAGATGTCATAATTGATTCCATAAATTTGTGTATATAAGGTTGATTCTTGGTGTTGGTTTTAACAAATGAATGATGTCATGTACCCACTACTATAGTATGATACAAAATAGTGCCCCTGACCTAGAAAATATGATTGTTTTATTTTTTTAATTTTCATTCTCCCCAATCTCCTAGCAATCACTGATCTGTTTCTGTGTCTATAGTTTTGCCTTTTTGAAAATTTCATATACATGGAATAATACAATATGTAGCCTTTTCAGACTGGTTTCTGCCACTTACCAACACTTGTTTACGATCTCAGTGATAGTTCATTAATATATATTGATGAATAATCTTCCACTGCATGGATGTACACCAATTGTTCATTCACCTATTGAAGGATATATATATATATATATATATATATATATATATATATATGTGTGTGTGTGTGTGTGTGTGTGTGTGTGTGTGTATGTATATATATATGTGTGTGTGTATATATATATATGTATATATATATATATTTTTTTTATAGAGACAAGAGTCTCACTTTATCGTCCTTGGAAGAGTGCCATGGTGTTACAGCTCACAGCAACCTCCACCTCCTGGGCTTAGGCTATTCTCTTTCCTCAGCCTCCTGAGTAACTGGGGCTATAGGTGCTCACCACAACAGCTGGCTATTTTTTTGTTTTGCAGTTTGGCTGGGGCGGGTTTGAACCCACCATCCTTGGTATATGGGGCTGGTGCCCTACTAACTGAGCCATAGGCGCCATCCATATTGAAGGATATCTTGGTTGCTTCTTTAACTGGTGATTATGAATGAGGCTGCTATTATGTATGAACATTTGTGTGCAAATTTTCAATGGACATAATTTCCAAATTGGTTGGACGAATACCTAAGTGTACTATTACTGTATATGGTAAGATTATGGTTTGCTTTTTAAGAAGCTGTCAAACTATTTTGCAAAGGGAATGTTTAATTTTGCATTCTGTCCAGGAATGAATGAGAATTCCTGTTGTTTCCCTTCCTCACCAGTGTTTGCATTGGCAATTCTTCAATCCTATTCAATCATAGGCATTCTAATAAGTGCTTAATAGTTTAAATTTGTATTTCCCTAATGACATATGCTGGTGAGCATATTTTCTTATTGTATTTGCCATTTGTATATCTTTAGTGAGGTTTCTGTTCAGATCTTTTGCCCATTTCTTACTTGAGTTATTTTCTTATTAATGAGTATATTTGTAAACAAATTATCAGGTAAGTGTTTTGTAAATATTTTCTCACAAACTGTTGTTTCTCCATTCAATCTATTAACACTGTCTTTCACAGAGTTTAACTTTTTAAATTTTTTTTCCTAATAGAAAATTATTTTTATTTTATTTATTTTTTTATTATTAAAATCATGGTTGTGTACATAAATGAAATCATAGGGTACACTGTGCTCGTTTTATATACAATTTGAAATATTTTCATCGAACTAGTTGACATACTTTCATGGCATTTTCTTCGTTATTGTGTGCAGACATTTATATTCTACATTTAGTAAGTTTCACCTGTACCCTTCTAAGATGCACCGTTAAGTGTGGACCCACACTCTTATTGTTAACATCTTACATTCTCATGGTACCCT
>CAUYRH010123043.1:0-11447 GCA_963574655.1 Perodicticus potto
GGGGAGAGAGGATAAAGGGTGAGATCACACTTGAGGTCCATCTTTGAAGGGTCAGGAGAAAACTACTAAATGCAGAACACAAATGTTCTCACACAGTAAATGAGAAAATCTCACGAATGTTATGTCGAATAGACAGATGAAGTTATCTTAGATTGTATACGAAGCCCGCACACTGTACTCCATGATTGAACTAATGTACACAGTTAGGATTCAATAAAAAAAGTAAATAAATAAAAAAATTTAAACAAACAAACAAACAAAAAAAAAAAAACAAATGAGAGTAGTGAAAATTATCAAATTCATTTATCCATACTAACCTTTACTTACTAGAAAGTTCCCTGGATCTTAGCCTTTGTCATTGCTAATGAGAGGTTTCTATATATATATATATTTTTTTTTTGCTTCATTGTACATGATATAGAGAAGACAATTTTATTTATGTCTTCTTCTTTGTTGAATAATTTTCCTATATTAGAATCATATGTTAACTCCCTCAAGTCTCTCCCAAGCTCCCCAATACATACCTCAAAGTGCTTGTTAACTTCTATTTCCCTTTTCCTCAAAAGAATGTTCTCATTTTTACACATGCAAATCAAGTCACCTGTTTTGTAGAGACCCAAACCATAATTATTGGATGCCTGAACTGTAAATGCCCCACACTAGTGTGTTAATGTAAGAGTGTGTTTCATTAAATAACTATATCTGAGCTAAAGGAAGAAAAATAACCCATTTACCCTTATTCCAACTTATTTACAGGATATATTACTTGTCTGCTCTCTTTATTTTGCCTAATTTTTCAATGGCTTTTTACCCTTCTTGATTTTTATTTTAAATAGTACTGATATTGGTGTTTTTAAAATTATCATGTAAATATGTTATGCAATGATTTACCCATGATGTGAGGCTTTGTGATTTTGAAATCTGTATCTTTACAACCTTGCAATGCATTTGAGAAATGTTTGCTGTAGCATTAACCATCATGGTTTCCTTCTGCTGTCTGGCTTCTTTTCATTACTCCAAAGTCTCTACGCCTGCCTCCTGCTTGAAAATCCACCCAACTCTTCTTTCCATTTCCCATCTCAGGTCCCACCTTTTCTAATTAGCCCTATCAGGATTGACTCACATACACTCAAGCAGAGATTTGTTTCTGGTACAGTCTACAGAGATAAGCTATGTAAACTAGAATTTTGCTTGAGGGCAACTCACAGTGGAGAAAGGATTTGTATAATTCCAGTTTTTCTTTGGGGACTTTATTTCCATTCTCTTCCTTCTTATCAAACCAACTCACAGGGATTTTCTGTATATTTGTATTTCTGTATTTACAAATAACTTTGATAAACATTTGATCCTCACAAGAATTGCTTAAGGCAGGGTGCAGCAGCTTTACCCTTCTTGGACAGATTAGGAAACTGAGGCTCACCAAAGAAAGGGGCATGAAACTAAACGTGCTAAACTAAATCATTTTCTCACGATTGTGGGTTTTTTGTTCACTCATTCATTTATTTATTGACAAATGTCTTCTTCACTCTTCGGATATGTAAATTTTTGTGCTGGGTGCTAGGCCCCACTCTTGTGTTATTCTTAGACCACTGAAGTAGACAGATAAGACAACTTCTTTAGAATCTGGATAACGAAATTCTCTTGCTGATCTGATTTTATTTCTAGATCGTCTAGGAATATTTCAGCTGAGCCCAAAGTCAATTAGAAATTAATGAGAGGAGGCGAAACAGCAATAAATTGGTGCTCAAGAGACATTAGGTACCAAACTTGACTCAGTCTTTCTCTATGAGTACAATCATAGACGTCTAACTGCTTTCTTCATCTTAGAAAAGGGGCTTTAGACTATGAGCACTGTTAGCTCTAAGAATCTTGTCTTTAAGGATGCGTATTAATTGACTTTTACTATCTGTTCATAGTTACAGTAGGTCAGAGCCTCTCAATGTGGAGGGGGGCTACATTCCCCAAGGTGGGGTACATCCTGTGAAATCTGAGCATGTACAATTTAAAAAGGAGCTTTAAATATGACAATCACATTTTCCAAAAAAGGGAGGGAAATTATTGTTTTTGTATTGCACACTGCAAATGCAAAGTTAAGGTAGCCTTCTAGAACAGAGAACATAAGTGTAATTTTACAGTTGACATGGAGGATGGTGGGAGGAGTAGCATATTATTTGCTGACCTAAAGGGTCCATGGGTTTTAATTACAGGGTGCTCTGCTAAGCTTGCAGGAACAGCAGATAGAGGAAGGCAGTCATCAGAGACTCTTTGGCCACCCCTGTACCCTAGGGAGTCCCTGGTGTGTTGCCTGCTTGGTGTCACTCCCTCCTTCTCCCTCCAGGTCCTTGCCTGTTTTATGGGGAGGGGGCTTCTGCTGCTGCACTCTCTCCCAGCCACAGCAGCTCCCCTCCCTGATGGAGTTCCCTATTACTCCAATTACTGCCTGCCGCATGCCACATGGCCAATTATTTAACAGCCATTTACCTTGGTGTGCAGTCTTCCTTTATGGGCAATTTAATCTTGGTTTTGATCTTGACATTGTGCTTTTCCGCTTTTGCTTTACCAACTTGTTGATTTCAGTGAGCATGCCCTTGCTGCCCAATCCTCCCTTGATTTCATCTCTCATTTCATCTAACCTGTCTGTTTTCCTGGCTCTTTCCCTCACTGCTTTAGGTCTCCACTTCACCAATTAGCACTTTGGTTCACACTCCCTTTTCCAGCCTCATCTACAGCTTTGTCTATCTAGCATTAAGCCACCCGTGTCTTTCTGTCATATTCTTGCAGATTGCTAGACCTGATGCATCGATTTTTTTCCCTTTTCTGCCAGAGAGAATAAATAGTTACTTGCTAAATGATTGTGCTTTTCAAGCCTCCCGCTACTTGAAGCTCACAAATTATCATTGATCAAGGACTTTCATTAAGTGCATCATTAAGCAAACACTATTCTTTACCACACGCAAAACCTGTCTTTCCTGGAAGAAGAAAGCAGGGAGCAGACCAGGGCGATTCCGTTGCTAAGTTCTTCCTATGAAGATAGCGTGAAGAGCGGCCCCTTCATCTCCATGTGGCCTGCTCTGCTCTCTACATGAGCACGTAACTGGCAGTGACATAAATCAATTTTTTACGGATTAACACGGGCTTCTGTGCAGAAGACAGGCAGGGCTCCTAGTGACTCGCATCTAAAGAATGCTCCTGATTTCTTTTCTTGCTCCCTTTAAAGTAAAATAAATACAGTTGAAAGTCTCCTGAATTCTAGCAAAGCTCGGTTGAAGGAAGCAACTTGCCATGCACAGCTGAACTCTCCTTGCTCCCCCAAAGGCCACTCAGTCACCTTTGAAACCTCGGCCTCTGTGGCACCCTTTTGAAAAGCCATTGTTTCTATTTCATCTGCTAAATGTGGCCACTGACTCCTCATTTTCCCCTTTGAAGCCCAGCAAAAAGGGGAAATTGGAGGGAGGAAAGCACCTGAGAAAAGCCGCCCAAGAGCAAACATCAAAATGCCTACACCCTGCATGTGTTAGGAGAAAAAAAAAAAAAACATCAGTGAAAACCAGTGCGAGCCAACAGCATGTGTTTCTTATTCCTAAAACCCCAGCAGGCTTCACTCCACCCAGACCAACTTTTGAAATGTAAAGGAGAAAAAGGAAGAGAGGATGATTAACAAAGAAAAAAAAGCCACACTTAGATGATGATTTTATTTCCCAGATACGCCTTTCCGGCCTCATTAATATACTTCTGGAGTGGATGAAAGTACTTGGCATCCAAAGCAGGTAGTAATGGCCCATCAAGAGATACCGTGTCAGCTTCCTAATGCCTTATCAAAGGCTTATTGAAGAATACAGGCATCTTGCTACTCTCACTGGTTTTAAAGAGTTACATGAAGACAAATGAAATGCCCCTTTCCTTCATACGTTTCCCCCCAACCATTTCTGACAGTGTCTTTCATGTATAAATCATACTTCTCTGATAGCATTTGGCTGGGTCTATCACATTAACAATGGGACAAAGACAAGGCCAGAGGTCTGAGCAAGTGCTTTGTGTTCATTTAAAGATGCAGAAACATGCTCACAGTGTATTAAAACCCGGAGAGCAGTGGGCTATTGTACATGCTATGTACATTATTACTGGTGCTGAAACAACTTGGTGTTTGTAAAGTGGCAAATGTGTTATCGGAAGTCTGTGTATAGATGTAGTTGAGACTGTGTTACTAGCGAGAATAAAATAGAAATGTTACCCTTCAGCAGTGGTTTTATTCAAACCAAGCTTGAATGGCCCTTGGCTTGTTTGTCCCTGTGAAATAATGGAAGCAGATTTACTCAGGTGCCCAGGCTGGAGTGTTTCAGTGCTCCAGACTGTAACAATAGGTCTTGTCTCCTGTGTATTAAAAGCCAGTCTCATCTCACCCCATCACCACCCTACCCTACTGTAATGCTATTCTAAGGGTCTGCACACCTGTGCCATTGCACCCAAGGCACTGTGGCAGAGCTCCTATCCTGAAACTCAACCCTTATCACACATCTCCCTACTCAGCAGACTCATCCCCAAACCTTGAAAGACTTCAGATTCCTTGCATAATAAGGCCTATTGCTTTGTCCTGGCATTTGAGGTCATCCTCTGTAAGAGTCCTGAAGCCCCACCAGCAGCACATCTCTATACCAATATTTTGCTCCTATTTCACTTCATGTAGCCTCTCCTGCAGCCAAGTAAACAACTTCTTGGTCCCCATACACCTTTCCAAGCCCTGACTCCCTGGTTAAGGAATTCCTTCCACTGAAGGGAACAGGGTAGAGTTGGGAGGAAGGGTCTGTAAAAGGAGAGGAGTCCAGTCCAGTGATTGGGAAGGCTTTATTTCGCAGAGGAAGGGGGGAGAGCAGAGTGAAGTCTGACTGATAGTCAGCCCTGTCTCACATAATTTAAAGAGGGTTTTATGACCTCTTATAGGTACAGTTGGAATGTGGGAGGGGGTTCTTAGAGGAAGTCATCCCCTCTACAGAGAGACTGATTTTTGCACTAAGGGTGAATTGTTACATCCTCGATTGGCCACCAGCCGGGGGCAGGGTCGAAAGTTACAGTGCTGTTTCCCAGGAACACTAGCCCTGAAGCATTCCAGCAGACGGGAAGGTAGTTGCTGTGATCATACAGTTTGACTTCTGGCCTTCATTCTCTCACTAGCTCTTTCCCAAAATGGCTGTACTATTGCTGAGGTCATGGGGATTTCTTTTCCACATCCACCGCTTGCGCTCTGCTCCTGCCCCATGCCTATATATCCAAATCTTCCCTGTCCTTCAAGACTCAGTTAAAAGGCTAGTCCCTCCACAGTTTTATCTGCCTTTTCTGCTGCTCCCCTGTTGTGCTTTGTCGTGATCTAGCCTGTCTTTGAATAATTCCTCCTGATACATGTAACAACTTTTTTTAAAAAAAATTGTTTTATTTCTTAGTACTATAGTCTGAATGTTTGTGTCTTCCCAAAATTTCTGTCTTGAAATCCTCACTTCCAAGGTGATAGCATTAGGAGGAGGGCCTTTGGGAAGTGATGAGATCATGAGGGAAGATCTCTCAGAAAATTGGTTAGTGTCTTCATAAAAGAGACCCCATCCACCATGTGAGGATATAGCAAGAAGATGCAATCTATTAAACAGGGAATGAGCTTTCACTAGACACTGACTGCCAGCTCTTTGATCGTGGACTTCCTAGCATCTATAGCTGTGAGAAATAGATTTCTATTATTTACAAGCTATCTAGTTTATGATATTTTGTTACAGCAGCTTAAGTAAGGCATTTAATCTACATGATCTTCTTAACATCTCTGTTACACAGGTAGGCCTTATTATCCTCATTTTACAGATGAAGAAACTGAAGCTTAGTACAATGAAATGAGAAAGCCAAGGACCCACAGTTCGTGGCAGAGTCAGGAGTTGAAGCTAGTTTTGCTCCTCCAGTTCCCAGTTTATAACTCTTGCTTATCACTATGGGTGGAAATGTGGTTGAAGTTTTGTTTTGGGGGTTGTTTGTTTTATTTTGTTTTTTATGGAGGAAGACAGATTTTAATTACAATGACAATTAGTGATTTTACTCAGTACATCCACTCATCTCCTCCCTTTAAGTGATTTGGGTATCACTTAAATTTTAGATGCCATAGGGTTAATATAAAAGTAAGTTTTAACCTGCATTCTGCCACTTTTAACTTACATGTTCTTGGCAAACCAGTTTCCTATTATGATCATTACTTCCCCGATCTGTGAAATTGGATATAGTTGTGCTTACTGTCAAAAGACAAAATTACAATAAATTTCATTCAAATATCTAATTGTTTTTTATTTGCGATCCTAGAATTAGGTTAATACCTTATTCTATTTTATAAAATAAAATGAGTGTTCTTCTGAGCATGAGAGAATAGTTGGTTTTTGCAAGGTGGGAAAAAAGAAACAGAGCAATTAAAAAAAAGAGGATTAGGTAACATCAGGTCACGTATTTTATAAGGGCTAAAGTAGAAAGGACTCTTCATTACACTGACTCAGATAGACTGGGTTTTTTTGATTGGTTGCTGTGACTCCTCTTTGGGCTGGTTTGTTTGGGCATCTACCTGCTTCCATAAAGTTTTAGTTTGATTATATGTCACTTAGCATGAATGTCCTCCACTTGGATTTCATTTGTTTTGCTGGGGCCTGTTGCAGGAGGCTAGTCCAAAACAATGGCTTCCCACAAACTTTAGTATGACTTAGTCAGAACTAAGAGGAAAACGCATTTTCCAGGCACATATGAGGTATTTAACCATCATCAGAGGATCAGTCATCTTCTTTACTTATGTGCTCTGGGTGTACCCTGAAGCCAGAGGTATTTAACATAGTCCTCTGTCACATTTTGGGAAATAGGGAGCAAGGAGATAAATACCCCTTACTTTGCCATGAACTTTTACCTGACTCTGTCTTAGGGTCAATCAATGGAGCAGATTTTTTTTCTGACCTTTTCTCAGTGAGATGTGCTCAGAGGTATCCTAAAATTTTCCATTTTCAAAAGCAACTTCATGCAAATGATGAGGCATTTCCACCCCCATCCCACTTTGCTTATAGCGCTACCCAGAGCATACTTAGGGATGAGAACCAATCACTTGGAGGAAAAAATAACCACTATTTGAAAAAAAGACTAATTTGTGATAAAGCTAGTTTGTGGTGAAAGGACTTATTTAACTCAATAGGTAAGAGCACAGTGCTCAACAGACCAAGGATTCCCAGCTGATCTACATGGGGACTATTTATCCAGGTAGCATGATATCCCCTTCCTTTCATCTACTCTCAAGCCACAGTTTGTCACTTTTCTCCTGGCCAGTTTTCAGGAGACTAAAACCTGATGATTTAATAAAGAAATTTATGTATAATCAAGCTTATATTATATATGTATAAAAAAACAAAATGAGAATAAATAATGGAAAAAGAGATCAAAGGCAAACAGGAAGAAACTTTTTTAAAAAGGTAGAACATGGATCCAGATAAATATAAAAATCAATGAATTTTCAAAGTAAACCTACCCATAGAACTCCACTCAGGTCAAGAAACAAGACATTACCTAGATCCCCAAAGTCTTCCTTATGGCCCATACTAACCACTACTCTCTCCTCCAGGGAGGATTAATTTTGCAAAAAAAAACAGAGTGAGGGTGGCACCTGTGGCTCAGTGGGTAGGGTGCTGGCCCCATATACTAAGGGTGGTGGATTCACACCTGACCTTGGCCAAACTGCAACAACAACAACAACAACAACAAAAAGCCAGAGTGAGAGGCGGTGAAACTTCTAGAAGACAACCAGTATAGTAGAGAAGACACAGGGCAGTAAGCAGGAAGTGAACATACAGTTCTTAACTATTAGATTGGCCTCTTTTTCTTGCCATACTGTGACAAGAACACAAACAAAATGGCAGTGTGTGACAGTACAGTGAGAACTTGACATATTGGCACAGTGATGGCAGGCAAATTACTTCACTTTGGCTTTCTCATTTTCCCCCATTGTAAAATTGAAAGGATAATGCTTACCTTGAAAGGCTGTGGTGGTAATTAAATGAAATCATGCATACTACACAGACGGTCCCTGATTTACAATGGCTCAACTTATGATTTTCAACTTAACGATGATGGTGCAAAAGCCATACACATTCAGTAGCAATGGATGAATTTGGAATTCTGATTGCTCCCTTCTCTGGCTATGCTGGGCAGTAGCAGTGAGCTACAGCTCCTGGTCAGCCACATGATCATGAAGGTAAACAACCAATACACTACACTATACTGTTCTGCCAGATGATCTTGCTTGACTGTAGGCTAATATGTTTTGAGCACATTGAAGGTAGGTGAGGCTAAGCTGTGATGCTGAGTAGGTTATGTGTACTTTCCATTTATGGTATTTTCAACTTATGATAGGTTTATCAGGAAATAACCGATCACAAGTCAAGGAGCATCTGTATGCCTGTATGAACTTAGTAGGTGCTCAATGAATAGGAGCTGCTATTTTAATATCCTTATTTTTGGTGAATTTAGATCAACATAAACCCATACTCAAGACATATGTACTGTGTCATCTACTACAAAGAGAACATTATTTGAACAACCTGTTTTCTTACTGTTTATTTAAACCACATAAAGTGCTTTGAGTTGTGAATGCCTAATTTCAATTTAGAAGTTGATGCTGCACTATAGTACTATAATAACTACTTTGTATTTTTTATTTATCAAGCAATTATCCTTATTAATAGCCAACTTAAGTTTTATTTTCATTTCACAGACAAATATTATTTCAAGACTGTGTTTTCGGGATGACACCTTCAAAAACACAGTGAACCTTCCTAAATAATAGGGCTTGTTTGACATCTTGGACAGTATCCCCTATTACATCAGTAGGTTCAGTCTCAACTCCTGGAATTCCTCTTCACTAGAGTTGTAAATGACTTTAATTGCTACAGAAATATTAGTAGCTGCAAGAGGTACAGTCTGAGCCTGCTCTCACCAACAGATACCAGTGCCTATTCCCACAAACATTCTATCTGCTTCATCAAATAACTGAAGTGTTTCTGGGCAATCAAGGCCCAATCTCAGTTCTTCCACTTGCAATTAGTTAGAACTGTGTGCAAAGACTAAGCAGAGCCTGACACTGGTTCCCCAGGGGTAGGGCTACAGGAATACGGGTGGGTAAAAGGCTGTGATGAGTAAAATGAAAAAGAATGGGGTGATGTGTTATCCTCCTCAAGTCATTTTTGTGAATTCCTCAGATTTTGTTATGGCCATCTCTTTGTAATCATATGTATTCTGATGCTTTGAGAAATGGGTTAGCATTTCTATTCTTCTAAAGAACAGTTGGAAAGTTCAGGCATGGTGACTCATGTCTGTAATCCTAACACTCTGCGAGGCCAAGTCAGAGGATGGCTTGAGCTCAGGAGTTTGAGACCAGTCTCAGCAAAAGTGAGACTCTGCCTCTATTAAAACAATAGCCAGGCATTGTGGTGGGCAACTGGAGTCCCTGCTACTCAGGAAGCTGAGGCAAGAGAATCACTTGAGCCCAGGAGTTAGGGTTAGACTCTGTCAGAAATAAATAAATAAATAACAGCAGCAATTAGAGGCGGTGATTGGTTCACATCTATTTTAAATATTGATATCTCAGAACCAAGGGATGAACCCAGTCACTTAACATCATTTGATCTTTGATTAGCCCATCAAAAATGTAAATTGGGGGAAAGATTCCCTATTTAACAAGCGGTGCTGGGCGAATTGGCTGGCAACTTGTAGAAGACTGAAACTGGACCCACACCTTTCACCATTAACAAAAATTGATTCTCATTGGATAAAAGATTTAACCTTAAGACATGAAACTATAAAGATACTTGGGAAAAGTTAAGGGGAAATACTTAAAGAAATTGGCTTGGAGAATATTTTATGAGGAGGACCCCCCCTTGGCAATTGAAGCAACACCAAAAATATATTACTGAGATCTGATCAAACTAAAAACTTCTGCACAACCAAGAACATAGTAAGTAAAGCAAGCAGACAGCCCTCAGAATGGGAAAAGATATTTGCGGGTTATGTTTCTGACAAAGGTTTGATAACTAAAATCCACAGAGAACTCAAACTAATTAATAAGAAAAGAACATTTGATCTTATTTTATTATGGGCAAGAGACTTGAACAGAAACTTCTCTGAAGAAGACAGGCCCATGGCCTACAGATACATGAAAAATTGCTCATCATCTTTAATCATCATAGGAATGCAAAACAAAACCACTTTGAGATAGCATCTAACTCCAGTAAGAGTAGCCCACATCACAAAATCCCCAAACTACAGATGTTGGCATGGATGTGGAGAAAAGGGAACACTTCTGCACTGCTGGTGAGAATGCAAGCTAATACATTCCTTTTGGAAAGAAGTTTGGAAAACACTTAGGGAAATAAAATTAGACCTGCTGTTCGATCCTGCAATTCCTCCACTATATATATCCAGATGATCAAAAATCACTTTACAATAAAGATATTTGCACCAGAATGTTTATTGCAGCCCAATTCATAATTGCCAAGTCATAGACACCCAAGTGCCCATCGACCCATGAATGAATTAACAAATTGTAGTATATGTACACCATGGAATATTAGGCAGCCATAAAAAAGATGGAGACTTTACCTCTTTTGTGTTTACATGGATGGAGCTGGAACATATTCTTCTTAGTAACGAATCTCAAGAATGGAAGAAAAAGTATCCAATGTACTCAGTACTATTATGAAACCAATATAAAATCACCCACACTTTCATAGGGATGATAAAACACAACCATAGCCTGGAATAAAGGAGGGAAGAGGAAGGTAAGGGGTGGGAATGGGGGAGGCCAGGTGGAGGGAAGGTAATCAATGGGACCTCACCTATGCTGCATATTGTAAGGGTACATGTCCAATCTATTAAGAGTAGAGTATAAATGTCCTAACACAACAACTAAGTAAGTGAGGTGAAGGCTATGTTAAGAAGTGTGATTTATGTGGCAGGCTACTTGGGAGGCTGAGGAAAGAGAATCACTTAAGCCCAAGAGTTTGAGGTTGCTGTGAGCTGTGATGCTATGGCACTCTACTGAGGGCAACATAGTAAGACTCTGTCTCAAAAAAAAAAAAAAAAGTTTGATATAAGCATTCCAAATTGTATATAAAATTAGAGCCTTGTACCCCATAAATGCATTAATGTACACAGTTATGATTTAATAAAATTGCTAAGAGAAAAAAATATATAAAAAATTGATATCTCTAATCATGATGCCACAGCACTCTATCCAGGGTGACAGCCTGAGGCTCTGTCTCAAAAAAAAAAAAAAAAAAAAAAAAAAACTTTACAAAATAAAATAGTATTCTTATTGAACTCACAAGACATTAAAGATAGGATCTTTTATTTAAAGTATTACATTTAATAATTCCAGGGTTTCCTATTATTAAATTATA
>CAUYRH010123045.1:0-13538 GCA_963574655.1 Perodicticus potto
TTCCATAAATGATTTTGTTTTGGACAACCATAAATTCCAGGTGGGGTTGGTGAAAAGCCTATGTCAGTCCGAGTCATAGGAGTGGCCATTTGAACACTCACTTTCTCTTTGTCCATTGGGTAGGTATATCTATCTTCAGGCAAATGAAAACTTATTGGAGTTTTAACATCATCCAATAAGGTTGCCTTAGGCTCCCAATCACACACTTCACCTTTAGAAGTGTTAGTGAGAAAGTAAACTTTTTCTCCCTTGCATCGTGTCCAAGGCAACCAATCCTTTACTTCTTTAAAGCTATACTCTTTACAAGGTGGGAGCTCCAAATCAATTGGGACATATCCAGGTATGAATCTGGAAATGGAATTAGCACTTAACATAAACATTTCTCTTATAACATCTCCAGTTGGAGAAGGCCAATCATAGTGGCTCAACCAAAACTGAGTATCCATCTGTAAAAATTGATATTTTTGTCCAAAACAAATTGGAGGGCCAGTGACTCCAGTAATATAGTTAATAATTACCATGCCCTCTTCCTCAGGCTTAAACGACCCTCAGGTATCATATGGACCAGGGAGCCACACAGAGTCATTAACATAAATGGGTGCAGTAGGTTCTGTCCAGCTAACCCTTCACAATAATGGTGGGTTAGGGACGTAGGTCCAATAAGGATAATCCTCTCCTTTAGCAGCAGTGACAAGAAATGCAAACATGGCTAAAAACAGAGAGACAGTTGTTACCTTACAATGTTTTCTCCGCAGGTTGTTGGTTGCCACTTGTACCAGCTTCTGTAGCTGCTCTAGAGTAACTGGTACTGGGCTGGAAGTCACTGCTTTTTTCTTCTTCTTTTTATTCTCTTGTGTGTCAGAGATAGGGGTTGAAATTTGGCAGTCATGTTGTCAATCTCTGTTGATGATTCCATCAGTCTTTTCTGAAGGTGTTTCTTCATGAGGGGGGTGTCTCAATTTGATATTTTTATCTGAAACCCAAAAGTTATGATTTCCTGTAGAAACATAAGCAAACCCTCTCCCCCATCTTATGACTGTGGCAGGAAGCTACTCATTTCTAAGAATGTCATTGTAATATACAGGCTGGTCAGCAGGTGGTGATGTTGCCACACTCCAAAGTTTAAACACTGGTGTTTCATTTTCATCATTCAAATTCAAAAAATTTAAAGTGAATAGGGCTGAGGATATTCTATTTCTTGGGGTAGTATACTACCCTTCCCCCCTTTGTTTTAAGAGCATTTCTTTTAATGTTCTATTTTGTCTCTTTATTATAGCTTGTCCAGTACTATTTCCTGGTATTCCAGTGATGTGATTGATATTATGTATTTTTAAAAAATTCTTTACATTTTTTAGAAATATATACAGATCCATTATCTGTTTTGATTGTAATTGGCTTTCCCATAACAGCAAAAGCTTCTAATAAGTGTGTTATTACTGCATCTGCTTTTTCAGAAGACAATGTGGTTGCCCATGAAAAATGCGAATATGTATCCACTGAATGGTGAATATATTTAGTCCTATCAAATTCTGGAAATTGAGTTACATCCATTTTCCAAATTTGATTAGATTTTAAACCTCTAGGGTTGACTCCCTGTGGTAAAGGAGGAGCCACCATCAGTTGGCAAGTAGGACAACATCTAATTATAGCTCTTCAGAATGCCAAGATATCCCATGTCATTGTTTTAAAGACTTGGCATTTGAATGATGTATTTTATGTTCTTCCTGAGCTGAAAAAACTGAACTAACCAGTTGATCAATCACATGATTTCCTTCAGACAAAGGTCTAGGTAGGTCTGAATGAGCTCTTATATGTGTTATATATAATGGCTTTGGCAAGCTTTTATTAAAGTTTGTAATTGAATAAACAATTGATTTAACTCTGAAATAGTATCAGAAAGAGTTACAGTTTCTATATTTTGCACTACTATGGTTGAAAATATCGAATTGCTCACCAAGTTTAATGAGCAGTTTTTATACTCAGTTAATAACATTATAATGGCAAACAGTTCTGCCTTTTGTACAGATTTATAAGGAGACTGTTCTACTTTTTGAATATCAGTCCCAATATATCCTGCCATTCCTTTTTTGTTGGCATCAGTGTAAAAGGTTAATGCATTTTCAATAGACTCATTCTTAATTATTTTAGGTAAAATCCAATTAGTTTTCTTAAGAAATTTAAGTCTTTTATCTTGTGGATAATGATTATCCAAAGCTCCTAAATAATCAGAGAGAGCAATTTGCTACTCTGTATTAAAGATCAACAAATTATTGATCTGAGAGTTAGTTAGAGGTACTATAATTTTATTAGGATCTTACCAATTAATTGTCTAAACCTTTGTCTTCCTTTTAGAATTACTGCTGCTATTTTATAAACATAAGTTTTCATTTTCTTAGCAGCCTTATTGGGTAAAAAACATCAATCTATAAAAGCTTCATTTCGAGTTAATAATACAGTAGGAGAATGGCTAGAAGGAAATACATATAAATAAAATTCTTCCATGATGTCAATTCTAATTGAGATTGTTGAATATGTTGTTCCACCCATTGTAATTCCTTTTCAGCCTCGGGAGTTAAATCTTGAGGACTTTTAAAATCTGAATCTCCCTCTAAAGTGGAAAACAAGTTTCTTAAAGCAAATGTAGGTATTCCTAAAGTTGGCCTGATCCAATTAATGTGGAATCCAGCTGTGTGACCTTGGGCACATCCCTTAGGCCTGTGCAGGGCCTCAGTTTCCAATTTTGTGACATAGGCTGTGAGACAGCAGGATCCCGTATGGGTCTCCTGTGCCTGCCTGCAGTGGTGCTCAGTACCCTGCTGTGGAATGCATGAGGGTGGTAATGGTGACTTGCCCTGCACTCCAGTCAATTGCAAGAGTCAGGAAAGAGGGTATGTGTGGTCAATGTAAGATTTGTAGGGATACCCAGCCTGAGGGGACTACCCAACTTTCCAAACCAGAGGGCAGAAGAGCCTGGACCTGCTGAACAGGGGTCAGGCTGTTGTCATAACTGCCAGGACTCAGGACATGGCTGGGTTCTGCAGGGCTTGGAACACTAGTGCGGGGTGGGGATAGGAGAGGGGCAAGCCCCCAGAGGCCCCTTGATGGTGAGCAGCCTGTAAATGACACAACACCCTTCTTGGGGCTCACCACCTAGGCTCGACTCCCTTTTTCCATCTGCAGAAGGGAGGACTTCCCCATCCACCTTGGTTTGGCACCCGCTTGCCTTCCCAGACCTCTGCCATGAGGCTTGGGGATCTGAGGCTCCCAGGGTATTGTGAAGTCCCCCGAGGTCACTTGGTTTGGACACAGCTGATCTAGGTGTCTGTAGCCTGTTCTTGTAATCCTTACAGTCTCCTTGTGTAAATCTTCCTGTGCTGGGATAGAGGGGTGAGAGCTAGGACTTTTTGGGGTGTGTGTGTGACCCGGTGGTTTCTTTACTTCTGAGAGCACAGCATCCCTCTAAGTCTATGCATCTACGGGTCCCTTCCAAGTACCCGTGAACATATCAGAAGCAAGCTTTTGGACAGTGCTGTCCATGTCCACTAATACCTCTGGCACCCTTGATCACTTGGCAGGTCCTTGTCCATGCTAGCAGTGACTTTCATGCCCACTATCCCCCCCCTGCCTTGACTTGGGAGCCCTGGATGGCCACTGGGGTCCTCAGGTCTCTCTGGCTTCTCCTAGGCCTGGCAGGGATTTGTTGGTTCCTCTAGGTGTACTTTGGCCCTTCTCTCTCTTCTTCCCTGACAGCAGGGGCTCACTCTGGCCCATGGCTTCATTCCACAGAGTGATGGGAACCTCTGGTCTGAGATACTCAGCACCCTGCTGCTTCAGTCTCTCATTCCCAGCCTTCTCCTTGCCTGAGCATCCAGTTGTCTCAGCAGAAACCTGGTGTAACTTCATTTTACACTCTGTCTACTCCATATCTATTCAAGGCCTGCCTCTCAGTCCCTCCCCTGGGCTGCTGTCACTGCCTCCTGCCCTACTCTCCCCCCCTTACTTGGTTAGATAGAAGCCATGCCATCTCATTCCCTTCCTCCAAGATCTGCAGTAGCTGCCTACTGTCCCAGGATAAAGTTAGCCTGGAATCAGAGTAGCCACTTCCCATACCTCACCCCTGCTTCCCTCCAATCAGAGCTTCAGCTATATTCAGCTTCTCTCCATTTCCATATGACACCAGACACCTTCCCACCTCCAGGACTTTGCTCCTGCTGTTTCTCAGCCTGGGAGGCTTCTTTCCTCTACTTATTCACATCTGATGTCCCCGCTGGGGAAATACTGTTTTCAAACTTTCCCTGGCTATTCCTTGTTCATAGCCAGGCCATGGTTGCATCCTGGTGCTTCATACCCTTGGCAGCTCCCAGGTTGGGCCTCCTAGAGCCCAGACCTGTGGCTTCATTGTCTTGCCTGCAGCCCTACCAGAGCTTCTTGGTGCTCTGCCCTCAGATGAAGACCCAGATCTCAAGCAGCAGCCTCTTGCTGCTAACTAAGCTGGGCTGAGTTCTCTAGTCAGGAGGAATCTGCTGGGTGCTTTGATGGTGGTCTGCAAAGGCACCTTGCTTCTCCCAGAACTTGGGTACAAGGAGTCACAAGCAGGAAGTGAGCCTAGGAAGAGAGGCTGGCCCACAACAGAGGTGTGCTGAATGTCCTGACCATGGCACAGGAGCTGGGCAGGCAGGGTCACTCAAGGGAGAAGCCACTCAAGAAGTACCAATTAATGATTGGCCCTGAGAAGTGCAATGACCTGAGTGGGTTGGGAAGCCCCTTTAAGACTTTTCTGTGACCTTGAGCCATGTCTGAATCTTGAGGGCTGAAAGGAAACCCCTTAAGAAGATGACAAATCAACCCCTTGGGCAAAGTTTCTTTTCCAGCCCCTGGGCAGATTGTCTGCCCCTAGAGATGAGAGGCTCGCTACTATTAGATGGATATTTCATATGTTGAGCCTGTGCTGGGTTTTCCTGGGGCCACTTGGGGACAGTTGCTTTTCTGCTTTTCAAGGTTAAAGACCACACTAGGGCTGCCCACATCAACGTTGCATTATTCATGCTTGGTTGCCTCCAGCCACCTGAGCCTGTTCCATGGCTTCTTTATTCATGTATCAAGAAGTATTTGTGGCCCATCCCCTCCTAAACTTCCTCTTGGACTAGAAGTGAGCTTGAGTGTGAGCACGTGGCCCCTTAGCCCCTTCTCAGCAGTCTTCTGCTTGGGGGCAGGATGCAGGGAAGACATGAAGTTGGGAGATACTTAATTTCCAGGACGCTGTTAGAAACATGACCCCCAAGTGTCCCTGAGCAAGGCTGGGAGTTTCTAATAGCCACCACAATAAAATAAGGACTGTCATCAAGGGCTTCCCTAGGGAATGATACACTCCAGCCTGGAAGTGAGCACAGGGAAGGGATCCAGGTGGAGAGAACTGTTTACACTGAAGCCTGGGGCCCCAAAAGCCAATGGATTGTCCAGGAACCACAGGAGCTTGGAGGGCTAACTGAGGCTGAAGGAGCCATGCAGGCTTCTGAGAGACCAGGGTCTCCCCACTAATGCTGGCTCCCTCTAGTCACTGGTCATCCCTGCCTTAGCCCAAAGCCCCTTGGGACCCATCAGTATGTGGCTGGGACTGGGGCCATGTGTCTTTGGAAGACCTCAGCCTCACCCAATCATGTGCCAGACTTGGATATGACCTGGTATAGAGGGTATTCCTATCCAGGCTCATGCGAACAGCCTGGGGCATCAGTGTAGCCACCACCCACTTCCACCTGCTTTGTGGGTGAGCTCTGCACAGGACCAAGGTTGGGGGGAGGGCTTCCTCTCAGGGCACAGCAAATGCTATTGGTTGCTGGACAGTCAGACAGTCAGTCCAAAGGAGCACAGTGACTCACCTTGGGATATCTAGGAGGCCAGAGGCCTGGGGTCAGAAAGGACCACTCCAGGCCACGTGCACCATGGCCCTGCATGGGATGCACACCAGATACAGTTCCTCCTGGAGGATGAGGGCTTGTGGGCTTCACTGTCCACTGTGGTTGGTGTGAAAGATCAAGTATGTGTAAGTGCTGTAAGTGTAAGATGCATCAGGGATTTTGAAGACTCATACCAAAAAAACAAGTGAAATATCCCATTAGTAATCCCTGGACTGATTATATATTGGAATAAGATTTTGGATATGTTGGCAAAACAAAATATGTTAGCAGAATTAAGTTCACCTGCTTATTTTCACTTGATGTCACTAAGAGAAAATTTCAGATGACAGCTGTGTCATCTGAGACTTCAGATGACAGCTGATGTCCCCTGAGACTTCTGATTGAATAGTGCTGTATCTCCCAGAATGGACAGAGTGAATGGCTTATGCCACCTGATTGGGTCAGGGGGACATTGAAGCTGGATCTGACTGTCCCTCCAAAGACTTCCCTCCAGTGCAGGTGGGTCAGTCCAAGCACAGAGGTCACTGACCATCCACTTTCCAGGATAGGCAGTGTAGGGTTAGAGCATGGCTGTAATTGTCAGCCCTAATTGTCGTTCAGCCTGCATGAATTGAGCACCTGCTGAATTCCAGGCCATGATGGGGACAGCCAATGGGGTAGGCAGGGAGCCAGTGCCTTTCACTGGGTGTGCCTGTTGGTCTGTAGTTCCCAGGCGGAGAACCACACATACTTGTCCTAACAACCCTGACATCCCCCACCTGAGCCTTATCCCAGGGCCCAACCTGAGGAAGCAGAGAAGGGGGGGCCAGGAAACCAGGATTTCAGTGACAATTGGGGTCCTTGAAGGTCAGAGTCAGAAAGACATTCCTGAAAGCAAAGTGGCCCATGCCCACTTTGGGATCAAGATGTGATGGGCTGGGGACTGCCTTTAAGGCTGGAAGGCCAGCTTGCACCTGGGAGTGTGGCTTCCTACAGGACCTCAGAAAGTGACAGAGCTGTGAACATTGCTTTGAGTGGTCAGTGTGCCTTGACCAGCTGACTGCTGTAGGTTATTCTGTGGCCTTTCCATTCCCAGATTCTTCCACAGGGACCAATAAAGGCCATCAAAAATTTTTACAAGATAGGAATTTTCCATGTTCTGTTGTGGGGCAGAACAGACAGGATTAGAATGGAGAGGGGATGGGATCTGGCAGAGGATAGAGCACTCCAAGGACACAGATCCTGGCTGGGTCCAACTGTGTGATTTTAGGCACAGCCATAAGCCCTAGGGGCATCAGCATATCACCTTATACCAGGAGGGTCTGAGACTGGGGCTGGAACTATTCCAGGATTGGGGTTTCTCCTGAGAATGGGGTCAGAAAGATCCTCCATGTGGTCGGCACAGAGCTACTTAATATGGGGGTCGAAGGGCAGGGTTCCAGGGCTCTGCATCTGGTCCCCTGAGGCAGTACAGGGTGTGGCCTCAGCTGTCTCCCAGTCTGACTCCTGCTGCCGTTTCTGGGACAATCAATTCCTTCTTAACTGCAGCCACCTCCTATGGCCCAGCTGTGGGCTAGGCCTGTCATAGATGGCCCTGACTTCAGACCTTATTGTCCACATATGACAGAAGGGGAAATTAAGGCTCTCAAGGAAGCTGTGTGACTCACCCAAGGCCACACAGACTGTGAGAGCCAGAGGAGCTCAGCAGGCCCTCTAGAGGCCACTCAACCTGACAGGGCTGGGAGACTCTGTGTAGACGGGGACTCTTGTGCCACCTCAGTCAGGTAGTTGCTGCTTTTGCTGGGAGCACTCAGGAGATCATGCTGCCTGAGGGTGCCACATGCTTTTACCTGGCATAAAGTCTTCCCAATTCTCTGTTTATGACAAAGGCAGAGAAGAGTAAGTGTGTACACTCTGACTCAGGCTGAGTTGGTAAGGGGTCAATGGGATGAAAAGACACAGAATAATAGGGCTAGAGGGACACAGAAGGAGAAAGAAGCAGAAGGAAGGACTGAGACATGGAAAGACAGGACACGAACACCCACATGCAGCACCCATGTAGGCCTTCACCCCCACTCGCCTGCTTAGGCTCAGGATGGCAGGAGCCAGGATAAGGTCTGCTCTGAGAAGGATGATAAAAGCAGCTCTATAAGTCACATTCTTCCTATGTTTTCAGCCTGGCCTGAGCCCTCCACTGTGTTAATTGTCCTGTAGAAGGACCCTGAAGGACTCATGCCATTGTCACTTCCATATAACAGGTGCAGAAATAGTCCAGGAGTCTGTAGGCAGCTTGCACCACTGTTCCTGGGATGAGGCCCAACAGGACTGAGTCAGTCCAGACCTGGCTTACAGGGCCACCTTGGGGAGCTGGGACTCTGGGCTTCTGATCCTTTAATTACAGGAAGAGGGCTTTGGATCTTTTAAGGACCTGGAGGAATCTCAGGCTGTCCCACCCTCTCCCTCCCTCTGATGTTCCAAGCCTGGGCCCTGTGTGTGCCAGGGGTTGAGAGGGTAGGTGCTGAGCTAAGACCACCACAGGCAGGGAGATGTACCCTGTGACTGGGCCCAAGCTGGGGTATAGGCAGGCACAGAGGATGTGCTGGATCTCTTCCTAAGTCCTTGGGCATCTTTTCCAAGCTCCTGTGCCCAGCAGCCACCTTAGTGTCCTATTAGACCAGACCCCCCAATTGGACATGGGCTGTGCACCTCCCGAGCTGGGTGGCACAGGGAGCTCCTGACATGGCCCAAGCATGTCTCCCTGCCTCCCTGGGTCTCAGTCTTTATGCTTATAGATGGGGTAAGTTGGGAACAGTACTCCCCATCTAACTCTAGACTCCCGAAGAGCCTGGAGGCTGGGAGGGGGAGGGGCCTACCAGATAGCAGTGCCCTGTGCCCAGGCCTCAGGGACACTTACTCCATCACTGCCTGTATCAAACTGAGCAGCCCTTTTCTGACCTGTGTTTTTCAAAGACATATCTGTCAAAGGTTCCACTGCTAGAGAGATTTCAAGAGTCCCCACTCACTATCCTGGGCTTTATCCCATGGTGAACAGGGAAACTGAGGCCCAGGGAGTGGGGGATGTGGCCAGAGTGATCTAGATGAGCCCCAGTTCTACCTGGGCTGATTCTAGGTATGGGGTGTTGGATGAGGCTGATGGCTCTTTGGTTCCAGTCTCAGTGACCTTCTGCCTACGTCATACATCCCTCCCACCATCCCTAATACTTTATACGACCACGGCCAAGCCAACTCCTTTGATTTCCTCACACTTGACCTTCCTAATCACACTTATAATGACAGCCCACACATAATGCTGTGGCCCACATGAGATTTCCTTCTGGATGCCTGTCTCCCTAAATACCCTACCCAAACCACCTGCCAGTCCCATTCTCAGACTGTCTCACCCTGGCCACTCTCACTGCCCCAACTTGACAGTTCCCCAGTATTTCTTACTTAGAAATTTTGTAAGGGCCTTCCAGAGGGTCCTTCCAGGGTCAGCCAGAGGGGTCTACTAAATGTAAGACAGTCAAAGGGCTCTCCTAAATGCAACCCCCTCCAGGGGCTCCTCATCTTGGAATAAATTCTAAGATCTTCTCCAAGTTTGACACGGTACAGCCCTCTAGGACTGTCACCCAGTTCATCATTGATCTTTGCTAGGACAAACCACTCCTGCTCAGCTTGTCCCTAACTTAAGGACTTAGCACCGCTATTTACTCTGCCTGGAACACTTCCCTGCACTTTTACCTTCATCATCGTCTTATTCAGGGATCTCCTTCAGCATCTCTTTCTGAAAGGAGGCCTTCTAGTCTGTCTTGCAGACTCCTGCATGGTTCTTACCACTGCCTGCCACCTCTACTGCCCTTGAACCCCATCCCCACCAGCATCCCTGCTTTGTGCTTGGCTTTTGACAAAGCCTTTACAGATGGGTGCCTGCTGAGGGCCTCACCCCTGGAACTCAGGAGCTTTGGCCAGGAGGGAGGATATACTTGATGTGGGGAACACAGAAGTAAAGTGAGTGGTAAAAGGCAGGGTCAAGCATCACGGGCCAACATAGGTAAGCATGGGACCCATATCAGTGAGTGTGCATCAGAACTGTTATGGTCTTCCCTTTCTGGTGCATGTGGAGTAGGCTGATCATGAATGCTGTGGTCTCAGGTCAGATACCAGCTCAGTGCCTTCCCTGATGTGTGACCTTGGGTTAATCACATGCCTTTCCTGAGCCCCATGTCATAACTGTGATGGGAGGGTGTGGTAATTTATACAGATGGAGCCTTGTGAGGGTTTTTTTCTTATTTTGTTTATTGTTTTTGAGACAGAGTTTCACTTTTATTGCCATCAGTAGAGTGCCATAGTATCACAGCTCACGGTAACCTCATACTTTCGGGCTTAAGAGATACTCTTGCCTCAGCCTCCCAAGTAGCTGGGACTATAGGTGCCCAGCACAATGCCAAGCCATTTTTTGTTTGTTTAGCAGGCCTGGACTGGATTCCAACCCACCAGCCTTGGTACATGTGGCTGGCACCCTAACCACTTAGCTACAGGCACCCAGCCCCTTGTGAGTGTAAATCAAGAAGGACAAAGTGTATGGAATCATTAAGTGCTTTGTTTTCGTAAAGGTTTTATTGAGATATACTTGGCATACTGTACATTTCATCTATTTAAGGTATGGGTTCAATGGTTTGTAGCATATCATGGAGTTGTGCAAATGTTGTCACAATTTTAGAACATTCTTATCACCCCCAAAAGGAGACTCTGTACTTATTCCAGCAGATTTGAATAATTTGTTTTTTTTCAAATAGGCTGCATACCTCTATATCAAAAGGCAAGTGACTGAGCAAATTTGACACTGAGATAACACAGATGGGAGGCCTCATCTTTATAAAATAGAAAGATTACCATGCATCATGGAGTATGTCTGGTCCCAACTTCTTGGGAGGCTGAGGCAGGAGCATCCCTTGAGCCAAGTAGTTTGAGGTTAGGGTTAACTATGATGATGTCACTGCAATCTACTCAGGGTAACAGAGACAGACTCTTTATCAGGAAAAAAAGAATAAAATTAAATAATGATAATGATAATAAACACATAACTTATCAAAATACGTAACAGAAAAAAGATAGGTCCAGTTTATTTCAATAGTATATTAAACCAATTTAATTATACTACTAATATTTTATGTCTATTTCATAAATTAAAATAGGAAGGCACATATCCCCACTTTGTTGGCCTGGGTAGAGTGCCCTGGCATCATCATAGCTCACACAAAGTTCAAACTCTTGGGCTCAAGTGATCCTCTGTCTTAGCCTCCTGAGGCTCCTCCTTAGCTCCCACCATGATACCTGGATAAATGTTTTGTTTTGTTTTGTTTCTAATTCTAGTAGAGACAGGGTCTCACTCTTGCTCAGGCTGGTCTCAAACTTCTTAGCTCTAGCAATCCACTGGGCTCGACTTCCCTGAGTGCTAGAATTATAGACATTAGCCACTATGCCCAGCCAGGATACAAAGATTAAAAACACAATAACAAAACACTTAGAATACAATTTAGCCTCCTTCGTACAAAGAAACAAAAACTGAAAATGTGAAAATTATGACCAACAGATGTTGACACTGAGATAACAGATATTTTGATTTGGCAAGGATATTATAATAACTATCAAAAATTAACTCAATGATCAATTACAAACACAGTGGAAATAAATGAAAATAAGACATACTAAACAAGGAAATTTCCAAAATCTCAGTAATCTCAGAAAATAGAAAGAGTTAAATAAAAAAGTTTGAACTGGCCCAGCATGGTGATTAATGTGACTCATGCCTGTAATCCTAGCACTCTAGTATGCAAAAGTGAAAGGATTCATTGACATCAGGAGTTTGAGACCAGGCTGGGCAATATAATAGAGACCCTGTCTCTATTAAACCTAGAAAAAAGTGCTGGAAGTGTTGACCCATGCTTATAGTCCCAGCTACTTACTGGGAAGGCTAAGGCCGGAAGATTGCTTAACCCCAGGAGTTTGAAGTTTCAGTTAGGTATTATGATGTCACTGCACTATAGCCAGGATGACAAAAGAGCAAGAATCTGTCTCCCCCCCCAAAAAAAAATTACAAATGGGGTGGCACCTGTGGCTCAGTGAGTAGGGCACTGGCCCCATATACCAAGGGTGGTGGGTTCAAACCCTGCCCCAGCCAAACTGCAAGAAAAAAATATAGCCAGGCATTGTGGTGGGCGCCTATAGTCCTACCTACTTGGGAGTCTGAGGTAAGAGATTCACTTAAGCCCCAAAGCTGGAGGTTGCTGTGAGCTGTGATGCCACAGCACTCTACCAAGGGTGACAAAGTGAGACTCTGTCTCTAAAAAAAAAAAAAAAATACAAATGTGTAAAATGCAACACCCATAACATTTATATAAAATAGACATTGAATGGGCTAAACAACTGAATGGAGATGATATAGGAAAGAATCAGAGAACATGAAGATAGAACAATACACAGCCTACTAAAAAAAGGGAGAGAGAGGAGAGAGAAAATAGATTTAAAAATGAATGGACAGAGATCTGTGGGACTAAAACAAGAGATGTACTATCTATATTACTAGAGTACCCAAAATAAAGTTAAAAACAGGGAAGGCTAAAAAAGTAAAACGTTGATCAAAGAAATAATGAATGAGAACTACTCAGGTTTAATTTTAAAAATTATATATTTATATATAGAAAGAGAGACCTATAGATTCCATAAGCTAGCCACCAAACTATCAGAAAATCCCAGACTTATCCATACCACAACATATCACAGTTAAATTTCTCAAAAACTAAAGACAAAATAAAGTCCTGAAAGCAGCAACAGAATAAATAAATAGCACTTTACACAAAGAAGAAAAATCAAATGGCAACAGATTTTGTAGAAATTATGGAATTCATGGGAACGAACAAATTTGGCAATACTCTTTTTAAGTATAGAAAGAATAGAACTGTCAACCCAGAATTCTATACCTAGAGAACACATTCTTGAAGAATAAAGGAATATTAAAGACAAATAAAGAAAAACAGAGAACTTATCAAGAGCTGCCTAACTAAACAAATCACTTAAAATTATTTTTGGAACAGAAAAGAAACAATGAAAGGGAATAAAAAGGGGTAAAATCATACACTTTTTCTCTTGAATTTTCTAAATTATGTTTAACATTTAAATTATTATTCAATGTAGTACTCAATGTGCATGGAGGAATTTTTTTTGAATTCGTGAAAGTAGTATTTTTATTTTTATTTTATTTCATTTTTTACATATACATGTGTTAATTAAGTTTCCACTTTTTTGCCTTCACAGAATTTAAAAGGCTTAAAATTTAATAACAATAACAATGTTTAAGACAAGGACTAGAAACAAAATCCACATAAAGAATGAATGAAGATAAATACATTTAGGAAAGTAAACAGATGATTACTGTACTGAAATATTAAGCAATATCAGTAATAATAATGACAAGAAAGTAACGTTCACATTGTCAAATAAGACATTATAGAGTGCTTTGACTGTGAGGCTCAGTATGAAGTCATCAGTTAACTTCTTATTTTTTTTCAAAGTCTCAAAAAATAGACAACTAATATTATATAAATAAAAGTAAAGGAGAGTTTCAAAAAAAAGATCATGCCAAAT